>ML782156.1:627636-639728 GCA_009831015.1 Picea engelmannii | reverse complement strand
TATGCTCATAGTTTCATTTAGTTTTTGTTTAATTCTTGTTAATAGCTTAGTTGTTTTCTTTCTAACCTTTTACCATACAACTGTCATGACTAGCAGAGCCCAACTAGGCATGTAAGCACTCACTTTTTGCTCACACAACGACGAAAAGAGTACAAACACTACCCATATCACTTATCAATCCATCTTACATAGTTACTATAGCTGCACAGTGATTAACAAGACCATCAACAAAATCTTGTCAACAACTGAAGTTACATACAACATGAGAGAACGTAAGAAGGATGAAAAGTCTTATGAAAGCGAATTATGTGGTTCTTAATGACATCATAAGTTGTTAGAGGACAAAGTGTGAATCCTGATCTAAAAATAAAGAAGACTTGTATTCTTGAAAATATTTGCAAGATTTAATTCATGTGTTAAAATGAAAATGGATCAATTTTGCAACACAACTTTTATAGAAATTACTCATTCAAGATGCATATAAATAGCAGCAATAAACAGTCAACAGAAAACACATAACACAACAAATGATAAAAGAGTTCACCCCTCTCTTGGGCTACATCTCCTGGTCCAACTTCCAATGGATCTTTTGTATTATTTTCTCAAAGTTCTCAAATATGTTCTTTAAAATTTTCAAAATGTCAAGTAGATGGCTCCAATGGCTTCAGAACATCCAAAAACCCCTAGCTGGGCTTTTTCGACACCTTGTTTGGCCAAAAATTGAAGAAGATAGGCTTCCTGGAAGTTCCCCTTTAAACTTGTTGTCTCTAGATCGCCAAAATGCACCCTTGCCTCCTCAACCTAGCCCGCACGCGTATAAATGTGGAAAAACCCAGCACCTGGCGCAACCGCACAACTGGTACAAACTATAGGATGGTTACGCACTAGCCCTTAACTGCCAAGTCTCATGGGAACATGGGCCACCACATAACCTCGCGCTAATACAAAAAGGGTTGAGACCCAAAGCAAATAGCTATGTGCCAAGTGTCGGTGAATGGGGTGTTAACCGTTTAAAATCCCACGCATTTGTATAGAGGTCGGGTCATATGCAATAACAATATAACCGTGGCTTAACCATTTGAAATGTGAATTTGCGCACATTTAATCCATCGGTCATATGTATTACCAATATAACCGCGGGCTGGGGCTAAGCCCCAGCCCGACCCCCCACCGAAATGAACACAATTCAATATTAAATATTTTTTAAACCATATATATAATAAGCAACATGTTATGGTGTGTTGGTTGGTGGACTTTTCAAAGACTTTGCATGCGGGTGGAGGTCGCGGGGTCGAGT
The DNA here is from genome assembly GCA_009831015.1 of Picea engelmannii. Taxonomy (NCBI): domain Eukaryota; kingdom Viridiplantae; phylum Streptophyta; class Pinopsida; order Pinales; family Pinaceae; genus Picea; species Picea engelmannii. Next base: position 638,431 of record ML782156.1, on the reverse strand, counting down.
TCGGTGGACTCCATATAAATTTTATACAACCAACCAATAATAGGGTGCCACATGGAAGCCCATGTCTGGGCCATGTGGGACCAAACCATTCGCCATGATAATGCCACTTGTCATCATCCCATTCACTGCAAACAAGACAAATCATATGCCAACTATCCACACGGTTTCCTGCCACGTGTCATACGGTCTGCCATGTCAGCATCCATACAAACTGTACGGACTATACAGTCAGCACATTTTTTTTTGCCTGTTGGTCGTTTTGAACAGAACGTGATATATCTCTCATTCGACGTTCGTTTCAACCCAAATGAGTTGAGTTGGGTTTGTGATGACGAGGCCTATGCTTCTATTCGATTTGAAGTTGTTCCGAGCACTTTGAATTTTGAGAAAAATTTGATCCCCTAGATCACACCTCCCCATTGGAAAGCTTTTTGACCTCCAAAAGACTATTTTCAGTCTATCTGAAGATGAGGGTATAGCTCCCTCACCTTTCCAACCTAAATCCACTTGGCTTTGCTTGTATTTGTGCCTTTAAGACCAACTCGAAGATATTCCACATTTCCTTGTTTTGAAGTTCTCATTCTCCTGTCAAGGATTGTGTCTTCATGCAGTTATGTAAGATATTCTGGGGAAAAATCATCTATAGAAGGAATCTGAACATGCTCTCCTTGATCATCAATCAAAGGAGGCTCATACTATAATAACCCACCTAGTTAAGGACAACTACTCTGTCAACCAGTGCAATTTTTTTTTCTTTTTCTTTGTTAAAGTGTGTGCGTGCATGTAGAAGAAACAACCCCCTCGACTCTACATCACCACTCGAACCAACAGGACACAAGTAAGACGAACACAAACAAGACGACCCGACATATCACAGTGACAACAAGAAACAACGCCCCTGGACATAAGGCGTGCAACTAGCAGCTGTAAGTAGAAACAGACACCAGGTGTTAGGCACAGTAATGTCATAGAATGAAGGAATCCATGGTAGAGTCGTAGTAGTGGAACTATGCCTTTAAACAGCCCGAGACTACTGATACGGCTTAGAGTGTGTCGCAAGAGTAGAACTGTGCCTTTAAACAACCTGAGACTCTTGATATGACACTGGATTCCTTCCACCGGTTTTACACACAGACATAAATACTAAGCTACGAGAGGTGTCTAGATCCTGCCCGACACGAACAGACTACGCAATACAATACCACCAAGTACTACAAAATTGGGGACAATCATGAGCGCTACGGGAGGCGCATGTCAGGAGGACTCACTCGACACTGTGCTTAATTCAAGGCATTCCAACATATAAGTTCCTCATTAATAATAAACATTACCATCTCCTAATAATTAACATGGAACAATAATAATGTCGGCATTCCTTACCCTACGCATACAATCATCCTCCTTGCTTTGATTAGTACTCTAGCCAATAATAACATTTAACCTTAACAATTATTATTAACATTAACTTAACCAAGAGCATTAACATTAGGCATTACCATCAATAGCAACTAAAAATAATCCAACTTAACATTGACATGACAATAATCATTAACATTTCAACTAAGCCAATAATAACATTGCGATCTAAAAATCATCCGAACATTCATTTAACAAATATTAACCTCGCAACTTAAGCATCCCCATTAACATTGCAATTTCAACTAGTCTTAACATTCCATTAAATATTATTAATATTGCAATTAAAGAATAAGTAAAGAATTACTTAGCATTGCAATTCCACAAGCCTTAACAATTCAATTAAATAATAATAACATTTCAATTAAACAATTACTTAACATTGCCATTCAACTAGAATTAACCTTTCCAGTACATCATATTAATATTGCAATTAACTAGTACTTAGCATCGCCATTCCACCAGCATTAACATTCCATCAATAATATGAACATTGCAATTAATCAACTACTTAATATTGCAATTCAACGAATATTAACATTTCCATCAATAATATTGATATGGTAATCCACAATTACTTAACCTTGCAATTCCACCCAATGTTGGCACTTTAATTAAATAATATTAAATTGCCATTTAGACCAGTCCTAACTTTGCAAATTAACATATATTAACGTTGCAGCTGGCGCGTCATCAATAATATTGCCTTCTAAATAATAAAGACTTTAATGAAACAAGGTTAACAAGATTGCTTATGCATCTTCATGATGTAGTATTTTAAACAGTAACAACATTAAATAGATCAGGGTTACGTGGCTGCTTACGCATCATCCCTATATTTCATTTTAGATGACAATAACATTAAATAATCCAGGTTAACATGGGCATCATGATTTATTGCATTTTAACCCTAATTTAAGTAACAAGGTTAACCTGGCAACTTCATAACAATTAAGCGAAAACCAATTAAACGACAATAACCCTATTTAATAAAACAAAGGTTGAAATAACAATAGTCTTTGAAGGCACAAATGTAATAATGAGAATCAGCCCGCCATTTCATAGGCCAACTAAATGTTGTTGCATTCATTTAAGAATTGTATTACTGTTATGCAGGCGTCATTGTGGTTGCAGCAAATATAATTAAGTTGGTAGGCAGACGCATTAATTTACCCCGCCGAAAGTAGACAAACATCCCGAAATTTATCGAATTTACATCCATCAATAATTATTGATTGGATCGATCAAATTTCTCGTTCCGCTGCCCAACCGAGCAGCAGATCAACGTGTCTGAAACAGAAAAAGGGAAGCTCATGGAGATTAGAAGCTTCACAGACATCGCAGGGATCCTACGTTGAAACAAAAAGGGGACGAGTCTATATTATAATGAAAGTAAGGATGGAACTCCAAGAATTAGCGTACCCAATGAGTAAATGTCAGTATGAGACTGGCTGCATCAGAAATTAGGGTTAGGTTTAGGCTTAAGGTTTTGCGTGGTGAGGAATGATTAATGGTTGGCACGCGCGAGCATATGCAACTCGCAACTTCAGACCAGGGCCGTGGGCAAGAATGGAACCCGATCCGCCTAAGGAGACTAACTGACAGAGGGCAACTGGAACAAGGGATGACCAGGAACAAGTTAGACCAGAGCGCGAGAGGCCTGAAGGGAAGGTTGAGCGGAGGTAGTTCGAGCATCTTCTATTCGCTCAGGGAAAGGAAATGCCGGAGGTAGGAAAAAAAACAAATCGAAGCACAGTCACACTTGGCTGTGCCTCTTGCTTAAAGGCTCACGTTCCTACATGGTTGAGTGCTCTATCTCCAGCTAAAAGGATGACACACACATCTACTAAATTTGGGCATCCTCCCTCACCATAGTAATCTCGTTCCAAGGAATTCGCTCACCCTTCTCTTTTCAAATAGGGTACATTTCATTGGATACACCATGGAGCAAAAGGTTAATGGGTGATAAAATCACAGTCTCACATTGTCCAACAGTCGTGGTGTGTGCTGAAGAAACCCTAAACGAAGGCTTAAAGGAATACCCGCTTCAAGTACTGGGTACAACGCTATCTAAGGGCACCTAAAAATGTTTTTAACACGCTGGTCTTACACAAGTATTATCTTATTTTAAAAGCGGTCTGCTACAGGTAAAAAGAAAAGCAGCAGAGACGCAGCCAAGACCGTAGTGGGTTCTAGTCTAGCTGCTAACTTAGCTCCCAACATACAAGGGAGAAACACCTACAGCCACTATAAAACTAAACTCTATTAGTCAGGAATAAAGCTCCGTGAGATTTAACGCCGCAGACATAAAACTGTGCCCACTGAAGAAAAGAACGCCCCAAACAATTTAAATGCCCTGAGAATAAAAGAAAACCCTACTGCAGAGAAAAAACGCCCCTGTGTGTAAAAGAAAACGCCCAAGGTACCAGCAGAAAACCCACTGAACGGAAAATTCCATTATACATATAACGCCCATAACAATATGCCCACCGTAACAATCGTAGACCCACTGAAATAAGAAAACAAGAACGCCCCCGGCATAACAACGAAATAGCATAAACCACAACAAATTATCTGAACCCTCCACTACACTGTTTAAAAAAAATGAAGATCTTCTAAGGTACCCCATATTTTTTTTTTAACAGAGTATGAAGGACTGGAAACAAACCTCCACCACAATACAACCATAATCGCAGCAGTAAATCACTATCCATTCTTCTCTACTAGTTTAGGAAGATACCTTGGCCTTATTCGCTTGCCGCAACGATTCCTGTGCTCTTGCCACTCTTGCTCCTGCTTTCCGGCCGCAAAGAACTCACCGGTACCCCCCAGCCAAACGCTAGGGGTACTCTTCTTCCCCCTCATCCCCCCGAGCCGGAAAGGGGCCACACACAATCAGAGAGTAACTAGCTTCTCAGCTCGCCTCCAAGGCTGAGCTACCACTCAAGTCTGCTGAGAATCCCCAACTCCTACAAGAAATCAGTCAGTCTCTATTCAAGCAGCATAACCATACCAATCTGAGCAAAAAGTCCCCCTTTTCCCCCCCTCACCCTTTCCTTTATCCAGTCTCAAACCCTAATTCTTCTTTTTCTTATGTTTTCCCCCCTTTTCCCTTTTGATTTTCGTATTTTTCCTTTTTTTTCATTTATTTTGTTTATATTAATTTATTTTATTTTCCTTTTCAAAAACTCCAAGAGTATGTGCGCTCATTATTAATTTCCTTTTATTTTCACAAGCTTAACTTTATTTTTTTACAATTTGTTTATAATATAAATATACATGTATATATTTTCATTTTTCTATTTTATAAGCATGCATTCATCATTGTAGTTTATCATTATCCATCATTTAATTTACCATTAATATATATGTACATATAGGATAATGAGAGATTAAGGCAATGGAAAACTAGTAGGGGAAAAGTAATGTATCACATAAAACGAATAAAGAGGAATTACGGGGAGGGATGGCGATTTAGTAATGTGAACTGCACAAGTAAAAGGAAGATGGATACTGGAAGATCAAGGCGATGGAGGATAGTTTAATTAAGTAGACAAGGATAATGAGAGGGTGATGGTCTGATTTTCTATTTTCTCTCTTTTTTTTTTGAATTTTCATTCGTTAAGGCCACACTAAATTTCCCCCCTGTTTCTAGAAGGTCTTAGGCTTAGGGTTTAGATTCTGAGCTAGGTGACGATTGGTTAAGGGAATTGCTTAAGTTTTTATTTAGGTGCTGATGACTTAGGGCTAATTAGGCTAACTCCTTCAACAACCTTGATCCCGACGTGCCCTTCAGGTCACACCACGTGCGCCAAGGGTGCCACTCGCCTCTGGAATTTCTTTTGGCGACGTGCCCTTCAGGATGCACCACATGCTCCAAGGGTTCCACTCGCCAACTGAGTTTCTTCTGTGCGACGTGCCCTTCAGGATGCACCACGTGCTCCAAGGGTGGCACTCGTCGACTGGACTGATTGGTAGACCTCTATAACCCTGGAGTAAACACTCCGCCAGGTGAACTCGTAGGAGACTAAGGGCTCTAAGGAATAAGGCCCCCGCCTTATTGCACGCCCCTTACAATCATCGTGAGCGATTGTCGCAGTCGACCCTCATGACATCGTGGGTCCTCTCGAACTAGGTAATCGTTAACCTATAGTTCAAGCCACGACGGGAGTGCTAGCAGGTGGTGGCAGGGCTGTTGTCCACCCCTCTGCCTCAACCTCTCTGCAATCGTGTGTGGCCCCTTTACTCCATATGTGAGTCAAGTCGGAAAGCTATCGTCAGCGTGCATCACCAATAATCATGTCAGAAATGTCGACATCAAATCATCAAATCAAATGAAACATCATACTAAACATATCAACCCAAAAGCACACTCCCTGACTCAGTCCGGAGTCCAAGGGGGTTCTACCGATGCCTCTGCATCCTAAAGGTCAAAAATCCTGCACACTCAATAAAATTGAGTCAATAGCACCTGTCTACATCAAATAGTAACACATCATGTCATCTGTCAATCACATCATAATCAAATATAAAGGTCTAACATAAAAAAGGGTCCAGATCACTTGCGAGCAAGTGTCCTCAAATAATAAGTGTTCTCAGTGCGCCAGAGCGGGATGTTACATACACCCCCTCTTGGTCTAAACTTTGTCCCGAAGTTTCTCAGTATAATGCAAAAATAAAGTATCACTGTATCATAAGTCTATCTATCAAACAAAAATGGAAACTGCTGACGCATATCATTTGCGTCCTCCTAGGTCGCCGAGTGTGGACTATAACTGTCCCACTGGACCTTGACCTGATCTACCGTTCGACGTCGTAACTGTCGAACGTGATGATCTAAGATGCGGACCGGCTCAGCCATGAGCGCTCCCTCGTCCGATACCTTCAAGGAACTCAGTTCAATCACATGTGTAGGATCACTAATATAATGTCTCAAAACAGATACATGAAAAACATCGTGCATACGCCTCAAAGAATCAGGAAAGGCTAGTCGATAGGCCACGGGCCCCTTTCTCTCCACAATCTCGAAAGGTCCCACGAACCTAGGAGAGAGTTTGTCTCCCTTTTAAAACTTGATCGAACTCTTATGCAGTTTAACCCGCAAGAAGACTCGATCGCCGACCTCGTAGCTACGTTCGACTCGGTGCGCATCGGCATAACTCTTCTGTCGATCTTGCGCTTATTTAATCCTTCATCTTATGGATTGCATCTTCTCTTCCATTTCTTGGATCGCTTCTGGTCCCACCATAATGCTATCCTCAAGCCGATCCCAATTCAAGGGCATCCGACACGGTCGCCCATAAAGAAACTCAAAAGGCGCCATCTTTATGGTGCTTTGATAACTGTTGTTGTAAGTGAACTCTACTAGAGGCAAGAATTCCTCCCAACGCTTTTGTTGGTCCATCACGTACATGCGCAACATGTCTTCCAAGGTTTGGTTCGTACGTTCTGTCTGTCCGTCCGTCTTTGGGTGATATGCAGTACTAAAGTTAAGTTGGGTTCCCAAGGCCTCTTGGAAACTCGTCCAAAATCGTCCAGTAAACACCAATCCTTGATTGGATATAATATTTTTAGGTATGCCATGCAGCCTCACAATCTCACTGATGAAAACTCTCGCAATGTCAGGTGCCTGATACGTCGTACGCACAGGAATAAAGTGAGCACTCTTCGTCAGAGTGTCTACTTCTACAAAAATCGAGTCGTGTCTCCTTTCCATCAGTGGAAATCCAATGATAAAATCCATTGAAATAACTTCCCATTTCGATTCCGGAATGGCATGTGGTTAAAGTAATCCTGCCGGGTGTCTATGTTCAGCCTTTACCTACTGACACTCGAGACATCTAGCCACAAATTTGACTATGTCGGCCTTCATTCCTTTCCAAAATTTTAATGGTTTGAGTTCTGCCCTCATCTTCGTAACTCCCGGGTGAGCCATGTAAACTGCTCTATGAGCCTCGCTCAAGATCAACATCCTCAACTCGTCATTTGGTGGTACATAAATCCGACTTCTAAACCTCAATAAACCGTCTCTATCAAGTGAATATCCCTCATAACGTGGTACCATCATTATGTTTTGTCCGATAAAATCCTTGACTTCTGTGTACCAGTGATCATCACATTGTAAGGTGAGAATCTTCTCACGTAGATTTGTTTGAAGAGGTAACACCAAAAAGATGCATGGCCTCTGACTCAAGGCATCCACCACTCGGTTCACTATTCCCTTTATGTAATTAGTCTCAAAATAGTATTTGCTAAGCAATTCCGACCAATGTCGTTGTCGCGCGTTCAGGTTGCTTTGCGTAAAAATGTGTTGTAGTCCACAATGATCAGTCTTTAATTCAAATTTTCGTCCAATAAGGTAGTGTCTCCAAACCTTCAAGGCATATACGATGGCTAATAACTCCAAATCATGCATCGTGTAGTTCTCCTCATGCCTTCTCAGCTTCCTCGAAATGTAAGCGATCACTCGTCCGTCCTGCATCAAGACTCCGCCTAAACCTTCCTTGGATGCGTTAGTGCATACCAAGAAGTTTGCGTCCATCTCAAGGACCTTTAGTATTGGTGCAGTTATCAGCAACTCCTTAAGCCTCCGAAAGGCCTCCACACATTTCTCTATCCAAACAAACTTCTTGCTTTTCTTCTGCAATTCCGTGATTAGATTTCCTATCTTCGAAAAACCCTCGACAAATCGTCGATAGTATCCTTCTAAACCCATAAAACTACGCACTTCTGTGACATTCGTTGGCACGGGCCATTCCATAATAGCCTCAACCTTGGCTGGATCCACGGCAATGCCTTCGTCGGAGATGACATGCCTTAAGTAGTGAATTCTCGATTGCTAAAAAGAGCATTTGGACAACTTCCCATACAATTTGTGTTCTCGGAAACATTGTAGTACCAAGCACAAGTGCTCGTCATGCTCCTCCATAGTCCGAGGGTAGATCAAAATATCGTCAATGAATACTTGGACGAACTTGTCCAAGTACTCACGGAACACCCCGTTCATCAAACTCATGAATACCCCTAGGGCGTTTGTCAGTCCAAAAGGAAAAACAGTAAACTCGTAATGTCCAAATATCATCTTAAAGGCGGTCTTAGGGATGTCATCCTCTTTGATCTGTAACTGGTGATATCCGTATTGTAATTCGATCTTGGAGAACACCGTCGCACCCTTCATTTGATCGAATAGATCGTCGATTCTTGGTAAGGGATACTGATTCTTGATCGTAGCCATGTTCAGTTGATGGTATTCAATGAAAAGCCTCCATGATATGTCCTTTCGTATGAAAATAACTGGTGCATCCCACGGTGACACACTAGGATGTATCAGTCCCAGGTCCAACAACTCCTTCAGTTGCATTTTCAGCTCTTGCAGCTCCAGGGTCGACATCCGATAAGGCGTTCTTGCTATCGGTTCAGTTCCTGGTTTCAGGTCTATGGTAAACTCCAGTTCCCTCTCCGACGGCATCCCAGGCAACTCCTTTGGAAATATGTCTGCAAACTCCTTCACCACCGGAAGGTGTTCTAGACCTTCCACTACTCCCTTCTCGTTTAGCGCGAGGATCACATAGAGCTTGCACCCCTTGCGCATACTCTTATGTAACTGTAAGGAAGAGACGAACTACAGGGAAACTCCCTGGTTTTGTCCTACAATCACACGTCTCTGTCCTTCATCATCAACCAAGCTCAACCATTTTGTCTTAGAGTTGAGTACGGCCTCATGCGTTTCCAACCAATCCATACCGATCACGACGTCATAAGATCCTAAGATCATGACGTACAAGTTGACTCTCATGAAAAACTCTCCCAGGTTAAGGGCACAGCCCGTAACCTTCCCTCCAACCTTCTGTTTGGCTCCAGAAGCCATCTCCATGAAGCTAAACTCATCCTGTTCGAATGCCTTTACCTTAATTCTTTTTAGCGCTGCACCAGAAATGAAACTCTCAGTAGCTCCTGGGTCTATCAAAACACTAAGGGTCTGGTCAGCGATAGTACCTGTCGTCTTGAGTACAGTCGACTGGTGTTCTTTCTGGCGATTATTTACCGCTGCATGTATCTGATGGGCCTTGCCCATATCTCCCACGGTAGCGGGTTCGACTGATCCGGACGCTCTGGCCCTCTCCATAGGACAGTCACTTTGGTAGTGTGGCTCCCCACACGTCCAACACCCATTCTTTGGCCCAGTAGTCCCGGTACCCGAAGTAGAAGAGGACTGGCCACCGGCCTGAAATCCTGGTCTGTTCTGCTGAACAGGCCTAAACTGCTGCTACTGTGGGCGACACTGCTGCTGGTGCTGTGGTCCTCGATAAGGTGTCCGCTGCTGAGGCAGCGGTCGTCGAGGTGTAGTGAACATGGATCCTCTCTAGAAGCCATGATGTCCCGTCGTATGTCTCAAAGGTGTCTGATGTCGCGGCGCCCCCGATGAACTCTGCCCTATGGGTCTCGCTGAAGTCCTGGTATGACCCCCGCTGATAAGCTCCTCCTCTACTATGAGGGCCTTTCGGACAGCGTCGTGCAATGTTTGCAGCATGAAGATCCTAACCTTTGCATGCAGACTGTCGTTAAGACCAAAAATGAACCTGTTGACCTTGAGCTTCTTGGTGGTAAGGTGCAGAGGATACCAGAGAAGCTCCATAAAATGTGCCTCATACTCGGGCACTGTACGACCTCCCTGTCGTAACGCATTGAACTCACTGAGTTGATGCTCAATGAATTCCTCTGAAAGGTACATCTCTGGGAACCATTCCCCAAATAGCTCCCATGACACATCTTCCACAGCCATGTTCAGCTGTGGCAGGAGTGTCTTCCACCATAGAAGAGCGTTTCCCTTCAGTTGAAAGACCGCCATGCGGACCTTCATGTTGGAGGTATAATCGTGAAGTGCGAAGCACATCGCCATATTCTCAAACCATGCCTCGGCAGCTGCGTCGTCTAGGGCGCCAAAGAACTCGGGAAATTTCACCTTCCTGAATTCACGGTGAATGCTACCTGTGACGGCTGTTGTGCGCGGCAGAACCTCAGGGGGTGCCAATGCTCTGGCCTTGTCCCTGTCCAAACGGATGATCAGAGGCTAGGACATGCGCTGAAAGGATCTCATCATCCCAATAACATCACCAACTATTATATGTTCCTGTCCGAGAACCTGCTCGCCTACCTCGGGGTTAGACCCCTCAGGCGTGGATGCTGCTGGAGGCGTCTCGCCTCCTCCCCTAGCACCCTATCGTCTACCTCCGAGGCATCCTCTAACCATGATTACTTGCATGCACAATCAACTCGATCAGCAACAGTATAATAAAACCAACTCATGTCAATGAAAGCCGTAGTGAGCCCCAAGTCGCAGGTCGAACGGGCTCTGATACCATATGTAATAACCCACCTA
>ML782156.1:611171-621280 GCA_009831015.1 Picea engelmannii | reverse complement strand
AGAGTTTAGCTCCCTTTCCAAACTTGATCGAACTCTTATGTGGTTTAACCCGCAAGAAGACTCGATCGCCGACCTCGTAGCTACGGTCGACTCGGTGCGCATCGGCATAACTCTTCTGTCGATCTTGCGCTTCTTTAATCCTTCGTCTTATGGATTGCATATTCTCTTCCATTTCTTGGATCGCTTCTGGTCCCACCAGGACCCTATCCTCAAGCCGATCCCAACTCAAGGGCGTCCGACACGGTTTCCCATAAAGAAACTCAAAAGGCGCCATCTTTATGGTGCTTTGATAACTGTTGTTGTAAGCGAACTCTACTAGAGGCAAGAATTCCTCCCAACGCTTTTGTTGGTCCATCACGTACATGCACAACATGTCTTCCAAGGTTTGGTTTGTACGTTCTGTCTGTCCGTCCATCTCTGGGTGATATGAAGTACTAAAGTTAAGTTGGGTTCCCAAGGCCTCTTGGAAACTTGTCCAAAATCATCCAGTAAACACCGATCCTCGATCGGATATAATCTTTTTAGGTATGCCATGCAGCCTCACAATCTCGCTGATGAAAACTCTCGCTATGTCAGGTGCCTGATACGTCGTACGCACAGGAATAAAGTGAGCACTCTTCGTCAGAGTGTGTACTACTACAAAAATCGAGTCATGTCTCCTTGCCGTCAGTGGCAATCCAACGATAAAATCCATCGAAATAACTTCCCATTTCGATTCCGAAATGGCATGTGGTTGAAGTAATCCCGCCGGGTGTCTATGTTCAGCCTTTACCTGCTGAAACTCGAGACATCTAGACACAAAGTTGACTATGTCGGCCTTCATTCCTTTCCAAAAGAATAATGGTTTGAGGTCTTCCCTCATCTTCGTAACTCTTGGGTGAGCCATTCAAACTGCTCTATGAGTCTCGCTCAAGATCAACATCCTCAACTCGTCATTTGGCGGTACGTAAATCCGACTTCTAGACCTCAATAAACCATCGCTATCAAGTGAATATCACTCATAACGTGGTACCATCATTGTGTTTTTTCCGATAAAATCCTTGACTTCTGTGTACCAGTCATCATCACGCTGTAAGGTGAGAATCTTCTCATGTAGATTTGTTTGAAGAGGTAACACCGAAAATATGTGTGGCCTCTGACTTAAGGCATCCGCCACTCGGTTCACGATTCCCTTTATGTAATTAATCTCAAAATCGTATTCGCTAAGCAATTCCGACCAACGCCTTTGTCACGCGTTCAGGTCTCTTTGCGTAAAAATGTGTTGTAGTCCACAATGATCAGTCTTTAATTCAAATTTTTGTCCAATAAGGTAGTGTCTCCAAACCTTCAAGGCATATACGATGGCTAATAACTCCAAATCATGCGTCGCGTAGTTCTCCTCATGCCTTCTCAGCTTCCTCAAAATGTAAGCGATCACTCATCCATCCTGCATCAAGACTCCGCCTAAACATTCCTTGGATGTGTCAGTGCATACCAAGAAGTCTGCATCCATGTCAGGGACCTTTAGTATTGGTGTAGTTGTCAGTAACTCCTTAAGCCTCCGAAAGGCCTCTGCGCATTTCTCTGTCCAAACAAACTTCTTGTTTTTCTTCTGCAATTCTGTGATCGGATTTGCTATCTTCAAAAAACCCTCGACAAATCGTCGATAGTATCCTGCTAAACCCATAAAACTACACACTTTTGTGACATTCGTTGGCACGGGCCATTCCATAATAGCCTCAACCTTGGCTGGATCGACAGTGATGCCTTCGCCGAAGATGACATGCCCTAAGAAGTGAATTATCAATTGGTAAAAAGAGAATTTGGACAACTTCCCATACAATTTGTGTTCTCGTAAACATTGTAGTACCAAGCGCAAGTGCTCATCATGCTCCTCCGTAGTCCGAGAGTAGATCAAAATATCGTCAATGAATACTTGGATGAACTTTTCCAAGTACTCGCGGAACACCCCATTCATCAAACTCATGAATACCCCTGGGGAGTTTGTCAGTCCAAAAGACAAAACAGTAAACTCGTAATGTCCAAATCTCGTCTTAAAGGCGGTCTTAGGGATGTCATCCTCCTTGATCCGTAACAGGTGATATCCGGATCGTAATTCGATCTTGGAGAACACCGTCGCACCCTTCATTTGATCGAATAGATCGTCGATTCTTGGTAACGGATACTGATTCTTGATCGTAGCCTTGTTCAGTTGACGGTAGTCAATGCAAAGCCTCCATGATCCATCCTTCTTTCGTATGAAAATAACTGGTGCACCCCACGGTGACACACTAGGATGTATCAGTCCCAGGTCCAACAACTCCTTCAGTTGCATTTTCAGCTCTTCCAGCTTCGGGGTCGACATCCTATAAGGCGTTGTTGCTATCGGTTCGGTTCCCAGTTTCAGGTCTATGGTAAACTCCATTTCCCTCTCCGGCGGCATCCCAGGCAACTCCTCTGGAAATACGTCTGCAAACTCCTTCACCACCGGAAGGTGTTCTAGACCTTCCACTACTCCCTTCTCATTTAGCGCAAGGATCGCATAGAGCTTGCACCCCTTGCGCATACTCTTCCGTAACTGTAAGGAAGAGACGAACCGCAGGGAAACTCCCTGGTTCCATCCTACAATCACACGTCTTTGTCCTTCATCATCAACCAAGCTCAACCATTTTGTCTTACAGGTGAGTACCACCTCATACGTTTCCAACCAATCCATACCGATCACAACGTCATAAGATCCTAATATCGTGACATACAAGTTGACTCTCATGACAAACTCTCCCAGGTTAAGGGCACAGCCCGTAACCTTCCCTCCAACCTTCTTTTTGGCTCCAGAAGCCATCTCCATGAAGATAAACTCATCCTGTTCGACTGCCTTTACCTTAATTCTTTTTAGCGCTGCACCAGAAATGAAACTCTCAGTAGCTCCTGGGTCTATCAAAACACTAAGGGTCTAGTCAGCGATAGTACCTTTCGTCTCGAGTACAGTCGACTGGTGTTCTGCCTGGCAGTTATTCACCGCTGCATGTATCCGATAGGCCTTGCCCATATCTCCCATGGTAGCAGGTCCGACTGATCCGGACGCTCTGGCCCTCTCCACAAGACAGTCGCATTGGTAGTGCGTCTCCCCACACGTCCAACACCCCTTCTTCGGCCCAGTAGTCCCGGTACCCGAAGTAGAAGAGGACTGGCCACCGGCCTGAAATCCTGGTATGTTCTGCTGAACAGGCCTAAACTGCTGCTGCTGCGGGCGATGCTGGTGTTGGTGTTGTGGTCCTCGATAAGGTGTCCGCTGCTGAGGCGGCGGTCGTCAAGGTGTAGTGAACGTGGATCCTCTCTGGAAGCCATGATGTCCCATTGTATGTCTCAAAGGTGTCTGATGTCGCGACACCCCTGATGAACTCTGACCTGTGGGTCTCGCTGAAGTCCTGGTCTGACCCCCACTGATAAGCTCCTCCTCTGCTATGAGGGCCTTTTGGAAAACGTCGTGCAAGGTTTCCGGCATCAAGATCCTAACCTTTGCACGTAGACTGTTGTTAAGGCCAAACACGAACCTGTTGACCTTGAGCTTCTCGGTGTTAAGGTGCGGAGCATACCAGAGCAGCTCCATAAAACGTGCCTCGTACTCGGGCACCGTACGAACTCCCTGTTGTAATGCATTGAACTCATTGAGCGGATGCTCAATGAATTCCTCTGAAAGGTACCTCTCTCGGAACCGTTCCTCGAACAGCTCCCATGACACATCTTCCACAGCCATGTTCAGCTACGGCAGGAGCGTCTTCCACCATAGAAGAGCGCTCCCCTTCAATTGAAAGACCGCCATGTGGACCTTCATGTTGGAGGTATAATCGCGAAGTGCGAAGAACATCGCCATATTCTCCAACCATGCCTCGGCGGCTGCCTCGTCTGAGGCGCTAAAGAACTCGAGAAATTTCACCTTCTCGATTTCACGGTGAATGCTACCTGTGACGGTTGGTGCACGCAGTAGAACCTCAGGGGGTTCCGGCGCTCTGGCCTCGTCCCTGTCCAAACAGCTAATCAGAGCCTCAGACATGCGCTAAAAGGATCTCATCATCTCAATAACATCACCAACGATTATATGTTCCTGTCTAAGCACCTGCTCGCCTCTCTGGGGATTAGACCCTTCAGGCATGGATGTTGTTGGAGGCGTCTCGCCTCCTCCCCTAGCACCATGTCGTCTGCCTTCGTGGCGTCCTCTAACCATGATTACCTGCACACACAATCAACTCGATCAACAACAGTATAATAAAACCAACTCATGTCAATGAAAGATGTAGCGAACCCCAAGTCGCGGGTCGAACCGGCTCTGATACCATATGTAATAACCCACCTAGTTAAGGACAACTACTCTGTCAACCAATGCAATTTTTTTTTTTTTTGTTTGTTAAATTGTGTGCGTGCGTGTAGAAGAAACAACCCCCTCGACTCTACGTCACCACTCGAACCAACAGGACGCAAGTAAGACGAACACAAACAAGACGACCCGACATATCACAGTGACAACAAGAAACAACGCCCCTGGACATAAGGCGCGCAACTAGCAGCTGTAAGCAGAAACAGACACCAGGTGTTAGGCACAGTAATGTCACAGAATGAAGGAATCCATGGTAGAGTCGCAGTAGTGGAATTGTGCCTTTAAACAGCCCGAGACTACTGATACGGCTCAGAGTGTGTCGCAAGAGTGGAACTGTGCCTTTAAACAACCCGAGACTCTTGATACAGCACTGGATTCCTTCCACCGATTTTACACACAGACATAAATACTAAGCTATGAGAGGTGTCCGGATCCCGCCCGACACGAACAGACTACGCAATACAATACCACCAAGTACTACAAAATTGGGGACAATCATGACCGCTACGGGAGGCGCAAGTCAGGAGGACTCACTCGACACTGTGCTTAATTCAAGGCATTCCAACATATAAGTTCCTCATTAATAATAAACATTACCATCTCCTAATAATTAACACGGAACAATAATAATGTCGGCATTCCTTACCCTACGCATACAATCAGCCTCCTTGCTTTGATTAGTACTCTAGCCAATAATAACATTTAACCTTAACAATTATTATTAACATTAACTTGACCAAGAGCATTAACATTAGGCATTACCATCAATAACAACTAAAAAGAATCCAACTTAACATTGACATGACAATAATCATTAACATTTCAACTAAGCCAATAATAACATTGTGATCTAAACATCATCCGAACATTCATTTAACAAATATTAACCTCGCAACTTAAGCATCCCCATTAACATTGCAATTTGATCAATTACTCAACATTGCAATTTAAACTAGTCTTAACATTCCATTAAATATTATTAATATTGCAATTAAACAATAAGTAAACAATTACTTAGCATTTCAATTCCACCAGCCTTAACAATTCAATTAAATAATAATAACATTTCAATTAAACAATTACTTAACATTGCCATTCAACTAGAATTAACCTTTCTAGTACATCATATTAATATTGCAATTAACTAGTACATAGCATCGCCATTCGACCGGCATTAACATTCCATCAATAATATGAACATTGCAATTAATCAACTACTTAATATTGCAATTCAACGAATATTAACATTTCCATCAGTAATATTGATATGGTAATCCACAATTACTTAACCTTGCAATTCCACCCAGCATTGGCACTTTAATTAAATAATATTAAATCGCCATTTAGACCAGTCCTAACTTTGCAAATTAACATATATTAACGTTGCAGCTAGTGCATCATCAATAATATTGCCTTCTAAATAATAAAGACTTTAATGAAACAAGGTTAACAAGACTGTTTATGCATCTTCATGCTGTAGTATTTTAAACAGTAACAACATTAAATAGATCAGGGTTACATGGCTGCTTACGCATCATCCCTATATTGCATTTTAGACGACAATAACATCAAATAATCTAGGTTAACATGGGCATCATCATTTATTGCATTTTAACCCTAATTTAAGTAACAAGGTTAACCTGGCAACTTCATAACAATTAAGCGAAAACCAATTAAACGACAATAACCCTATTTAATAAAACAAAGGTTGAAATAACAATAGTCTTTGAAGGCACAAATGTAATAATGAGAATCAGCCCGCCATTTCATAGGCCAATTAAATGTTGATGCATTCATTTAAGAATTGTATTACTGTTATGGAGGCGTCATTTTGGTTGCAGCAAATATAATTAAGTTGGTAGGCAGAGGCATTAATTTACCCCGCCGAAAGTAGACAGACATCCCGAAATTTATCGAATTTACATCCATCAATAATTCTTGATTGGATCAATCAAATTTCTCGTTCTGCTACCCAACCGAGCAGCAGATCAACATGTCTGAAAGATAAAAAGGGAAGCTCATGGATATTAGAAGCTTCACAGACATCGTAGGGATCCTACGTTGAAACAAAAAGGGGACGAGTCTAGATTATAATGAAAGTAAGGATGGAACTCCGAGAATTAGTGTACCCAATGAGTAAATGTCAGTATGAGACTGGCTGCATAAAAAATTAGGGTTAGGTTTAGGGTTAAGGTTTTACGTGGTGAGGAATGATTAATGGTTGGTATGCGCAAGCGTATGCAACTTGCAACTTCGGACCAGGGTCGTGGGTAAGAATGGAACCCGAGCCGCCTAAGGAGACTAACTGACAGAGGGCAACTGAAACAAGGGATGACCAGGAATAAGTTAGACCAGAGCGCGAGAGGCCTGAAGGGCAGGTTGAGCGGAGGCAGGTCGAGCGTCTTCTGTTCGCTCAGGGAAAGGAAATGCCGGAGGTAGGAAAAAAAACAAATTGAAGAACAGTCACACTTGGCTGTGCCTCTTGCTTAAAGGCTCGCGTTCCTACATGGTTGAGTGCTCTATCTCCAGCTAAAAGGATGACACACACATCTACTAAATTTGTGCATCCTCCCTCACCAAAGTAATCTCGTTCCAAGGCATTCACTCACCCTTCTCTTTTCAAATAGGGTACATTTCATTGGATACACCATGGAGCAAAAGGTTAACAAGTGATAAAATCACAATCTCACACTGTCCAACAATCGTGGTGTGCGCTGGAGAAACCCTGAACGAAGGCTTAAGGGAAGACCCGCTTCAAGTACTAGGTACAACGCTATCTAAGGGCACATAAAAACGTTTTTAACACGCTGGTCTTACACAGGTATTATCTTATTTTAAAAGCGGTCTGCTACAGGTAAAAAGAAAAGCAGTAGAGACGCAGCCAAGACCATAGTGGGTTCTATTCTAGCTGCTAACTTAGCTCCCAACATACAAGGGAGAAACACCTACAACCACTATAAAACTAAAATCTATCAGTCAGGAATAAAGCTCCATGAGATTTAACGCCACAGACATAAAAGTGTGCCCACTGAAGAAAAGAACGCCCCAAACAATTTAAACATACTGAGAATAAAAGAAAACCCTACTGCAGAGAAAAACCGCCCCTGTGTGTAAAAGAAAACGCCCAAGGTACCAGCAGAAAACCCACTGAACAGAAAATTCCATTACACATATAACGCCCATAAAAATATGCCCACCCTAACAATTGTAGACCCACTGAAAGAAGAAAACAAGAACGCCCCCGGCATAACAACGAAATAGCATAAACCACAACAAATTATCTGAACCCTCCACTACAATGTTTAAAAAAAATGAATATCTTCTAAGGTACCCCCTATTTTTTTTTTAACAGAGTATGAAGGACTGGAAACAAACCTCCACCACAATACAACCATAATCACAGTAGTAAATCACTATCCATTCTTCTCTACTAGTTCAGGAACATACCTTAGCCTTATTCGCTTGCCGCAACGATTCATGTGCTCCTGCCGCTCCTGCTCCTGCTTTCCAACCGCAAAGAACTCACCGATACTTCCCAGCCAAACGCTAGGGGTACTCTTCTTGCCCCTCAGCCCCCCAAGCTGCAAAGGGGCCACACACAATCAGAGAGTAACTAGCTTCTCAGCTCGCCTCCAAGGCTGAGCTACCACTCAAGTCTGCTGAGAATCCCCAACTCCTACAAGAAATCAGTCAGTCTCTATTCTGGAAGCATAACCATACCAATCTGAACAAAAATTCCCCCTTTTCGCCCCCCTCACCCTTTCCTTTATCCAGTCTCAAACCCTAATTCTTCTTTTTCTTAGGTTTTCCCCCCTTTTCCCTTTTGATTTTCTTATTTTTCCTTTTTTTATATTTATTTTGTTTATATTAATTTATTTTATTTTCCTTTTCAAAAACTCCAAGAGTATGTGCGCTCATTATTAATTTCCTTTTATTTTCACAAGCTTAACTTTATTTGTTTACAATTTGTTTATAATATAAATATACATGTATATATTTTCATTTTTCTATTTTATAAGCATGCATTCATCATTGTAGTTTATCATTATCCATCATTTAATTTACCATTAATATATATGTATATATAGGATAATGAGAGATTAAGGCGATGGCAAACTAGTAGGGGAAAAGTAATGTATTACATAAAACTAATAAAGAGGAATTACGGGGAGGGCTGGCGATTTAGTAATGTGAACTGCACAAGTAAAAGGAAGATGGTTACTAGAAGATCAAGGCGATGGAGGATAGTTTAATTAAGTAGACAAGGATAATGAGAGGGTGATGGTCTGAGTTTCTGTTTTCTCTTTTTTTTTTTTGAATTTTCATTCGTTAAGGCCACACTAAATTTCCCCCCTGTTTCGAGAAGGTCTTATGCTTAGGGTTTAGATTCTGAGCTAGGCGACGATTGGTTAAGGGAATTGCTTAAGGTTTTATTCAGGTGCTGATGACTTAGGGATAATTAGGCTGACTCCTTCAACCACCTTTATCGTGATGTGCCCTTCAGGTCTCACCACGTGTGCCAAGGGTTCCACTCGCCTCTGGAATTTCTTTTGGCGACGTGCCCTTCAGGATGCACCACGTGCTCCAAGGGTGCCACTCGCTGACTAATTTTCTTCTGTGCGACGTGCCCTTCAGGATGCACCACGTGCTCCAAGGGTGCCACTCGCCGAGTGGACTGATTGGTAGACCTCTATAACCCCTGGAGTAAACAATCCGCCAGGTGAACTCGTAGGAGACTAAGGGCTCTAAGGAATAAGGCCCCCGCCTTATTGTGCGCCCCTTAGAATCATCGTGAGCGACTGTCACAATCGACCCTCACAGCATCGTGGGTCCTCTCGAACTAGGTAATCATTAACCTACAGTTTGAGCCACGGCAGGAGTGCTAGCAGGCAGTGGCAGGGCTGTTGTCCACCCCCCTCCCTCAACCTCTCTGCAATCGTGTGTGTCCCCTTTACTCCATATGTGAGTCAAGTCGGCAAGCTATGGTTAGCCTGCATCACCAATAATCATGTCAGAAATGTCGACATCAAATCATCAAATCAAATGAAATATCATAATAAACATATCAACCCAAAAGCACACTCCCTGACTCAGTCCGGAGTCCAAGGGGGTTCTACTGATGCCTCTGCATCCTCAAGGTCAAAAACCATGCACACTCAATAAAACTGAGTCAATAGCACCTGTCTACATCAAATAGTAACACATCATGTCATCTGTCAATCACATCATAATCAAATATAAAGGTCTAACATCAAAAAGGGTCCAGATCACTTGTGAGCAAGTGTCCTCAAATAATAAGTGTTCTTAGTGCACCAGAGCAGGATGTTACACATACAATTTCAAATTCTCAATATTAACAACTACATACATTTGCATATAAGGAGACAAATCTAAATGGAAGGCATTGTTACTAATCTTGTTAATAATCTTGAAAGGACCATATCGAATTGGTTTCAATTTTTTATCTTCTCCTTTAAGCCTCTCCTTACTAATGTAAAGCCAAACTTCATCTCCAACTTGGAAACTATGATCAACACGATGCTTGTCATGTCTCATCTTGTACTTGGCTTGACTCTTTCCAACTGCTCTTGTACCATTTGATGTATCGACTAAATTTGTTCAATGAACTTTTCTGCCCTATCAATGTCATATTTACCATCAATAGAAATATCCTTCCCAAAGATAAAATCTAAAGGAGATTTGGGCAAATAGCCAAAACATGCTTCAAATGGCGACGTTTGAGTTGAAGAGTGCT
>ML782156.1:547481-611121 GCA_009831015.1 Picea engelmannii | reverse complement strand
ACCATCAATAGAAATATCCTTCCCAAAGATAAAATCTAAAGGAGATTTGGGCAAATAGCCAAAACATGCTTCAAATGGCGACGTTTGAGTTGAAGAGTGCTTAGCTCGATTGTAAGCATGTTGAATGTAGTGTAAATGCTCATTCCAAAGTTTAGGATGCTTTCTACAATAACCACGAAGAAGATGAACCACTTTTCTATTTACCACTTATGTCTGACCATCAGTTTGCAGATGAAAAGTTGTGCTCTTTTTCAGTTTGGTGTCCATGAGTACCCATAAACTCGACCAAAAACTTCCAATAAATCGAGAATCCCGATTAGAAATAATGGATTTAGGCAAACCAAAATGTACCCAAACATTTTGAAAGAACATGTGTGCCATTTGCTCAGCTGTAACCTTCTTCTTACAAGGCATTAAAATACACATTTTGCTAAATCGATCAACCAAAACATAAAGATAATCATGATTTTGTTTAGACATAGGTATACCTCCTACAAAATCCATAGAAATACTTTCCCAAGGACGAGAAGGAACCAAAAGTGGAGTATACAAACCCAACTTTCGATTGCTAGGTTTTCTTGTGGCACATAATGAACATCCTCGAACATATCTTGACACACTTTCATTCATTTTAGGCCAATAGCAATACCTTTGCAAATTACCCACTGTCTTGCCTACACCAAAGTGACCAGCAATAAGAGAAGAATGGGCTTCTCTTATTATGTTGATTCTTTCACCCTGTGGAATACATAGCTTGCCAAGATGATACAAAAGATTATCATGCACATGGTAATCCAATTCCTCAACATGGTTAGAATGACACAAAGTCTCATATACTTCTTTAAAATCAGTATCTAAAGCATATTGCTCAACATAACTCTCATGCATGATACGACTATGCTTAAGAATAATTGAAGCACTAATAATAGGCCTTGAAAGCATATCAGCAAATTTGTTATAAATGCCCTTCTTATACCTTATGACCAAGTGGAATTGTTATAGAAAACCCATCCATCTGAAGTGCATATCTTGTTGTAGCTTTGTTTTTTATTGTAAGTATTGCAGTGGTTGATGATCTGTGTGGACAATGGTTTCTTTCCCCAACAAATAATGTTTCCATTTTTTCACACTTTGCACTAATGCATACAACTCCTTATCATAAGTAGGATAGTTAATCTCGACATCATTAAAAGTTTCAGAATGAAAACAAATGGGCTTACCATGTTGTAGCAAAACTGCTCCCATTGCATAATTGCTTGCATCTGTTTGGATTTCAAAAGGTTGTCTTAAATTTGGAAGTGCAAGAACTGGCGTTGAAATGATCTTCTCTTTCAAAGTATCAAAAGCCTTTTGTTGCTTGCCTCCCCATTGAAAAACTTGCTTGACACTTGTCACTGCATGTAATGGAGCTGCAATGGAAGAAAAGTTAGCAATAAACTTTTTCCAATATTGGGCTACTTCCAAAAAACTTCTTGCCTCTGTCACATTGTTGGGCTTGGGCCATTCCAATATTACTTTGACCTTAGAGGGATCAATTTTTAATTCTCCTCCACCAACAATATGCCCCAAGTAAATAAGTGAAGTCTTTCCAAACTCACATTTGGACATCTTCAAAAACAACTTTTCCTTTCCCAAAACATCCAAAACTTGTTTCACATGCTTAACATGCTCTTCACGATATTTACTAAAGATCAAAATTTCATCCAAGTAGACAATAACACAATCATCAAGAAAATTCCTTAATAAATCATTCATAACTGTCATGAAAGTAGCAGGTGCATTGCAAAGTCCAAAAGGCATTACCATCCATTCAAACAAAACTTGCTTTGTTTTGAAAGTTGTCTTCCATGTGTCTCCTTTGGCAATCCCGATCTAATGATATCTGCTTCTCAAATCCAACTTAGTAAACTACTTAGCATCTTTCAATTGATCAAGAAAATCATCGATTCTAGGAAGAGGATAATGATTCTTTACCGTAATCTTGTTCAAAGCCCTGAAATCAACACACATACGCCATGTACCATCTTTCTTTGGTACTAACACAATTGGAGATCCACATGGCGATGTGCTTGGTACAATGACCCCTTTGTTGAGAAGCTCTTGGATTTGTTTTTTGATTTTGGCATTCTCCATGACTGACATCCTGTACATACCAATGTTTGGAAGAGGACAATCTTGTTGCAATTGAATTTCATGTTGGATACCCCTTTTTGGAGGTAATCCCTTTGGTTCCTTAAACATCTCATCATATTGATTAACAACCTCATATAGATCAGATTTCAACTTTGCATCACAACCTTGGAAAAATTCATTTTCAATATCATCTTTGGGTTTAATCATTAAGAGAACAAAATTATTTCTAGCATTGACTAATCTCTTCATTTATCCCGCATTTACAAGTGATAAATTCATCTTCTTTGTATGGGCTCTAACAATGTACTCAACTCCATTCTTAAACAAGTGATACTTATTCTCATGACGATGACAAATATCTTTTCTATCATATAAATATGGGCTTCCCAACAAAATACCACAGATATCCAAAGGAATAACATCAAGCTCTACCTCATCAATAAAATTTGCAGTGATAGCAAACCTAAGTTTACACCTTCTTGTCACCTGTAATTTAGCATTATCACGTATCCAACCAAGAGGGTATGGCTTAGGATGTGGAATTGTTTCCAATTTTAATTTCTTAACAGTGTCTTCAGATATAAGGTTTTCTTGAGATCCAGTATCAAATAGAGTATCAATTTTGGTATGCTTTGAAACAACCCTTATATGAAAAAGTTCAATTCTCTCTTTTTCTTGTCGAGTTACATTGAGATTATTGTTACTTGAAGAACTAGTACTTGCAATAGAACCATTACCTTCATAACCCATGGTTGTGATCTTTGTTTCATCACCCGAATCAGAACCTAAATCATGTTGTATGGTTGCAACAATCTTTGACTTCCCTTTTTTGCCAAACTTTTTGGGTCTTCTTTCAAGATGAAGTTTCCAACAATGGTATTCATCATGGCCATATTTTGAACAATGTTTTCATGTAACTTTTTCTCCCTCTTTCTTAACAGTAGCATTCTTTTTGCCATTGCCCTTGAACTTCCTCTTTCATTTGTCTCCATGACTGAAAGGCTTCTTGTTACCCTCGTGAGTTTCATTCCTTCCTCTTGCTTCCAAATGAGTGGCCTAAACACAAACTTCATCTAGATTTGAAGGATTAAACATGAGTATTGTATGTCTCAAATAAGTATGTAAAGCTCCAATGTATTTGAGTAAAGTTTCTTGAGAAGACAAATCTACTCCCAAAACCAAAGCTCTTCTCTTAAATTCTTGAGTAAATCTTTGCAAATTTTATCCTTTAGCTTGTCTAAAAATTTTCCAATCCATAGTAGCTTTTTGCATATATGCCAATGCGTAAAATTGTCTTTTAATTGCAACAATAAAATCATTCCAAGAGGTTAAAATTTTACCATGTTTCTTCATGTCCTCTTGAGTCTTGGCTTCCCACCAAATGGGTGTGTTGCACTATCCAATCTTAAAGAAGCAAGATGAATCTTAGTTTCATCATCTTGAATTTTTTGTATCCTACAATGCACCTCAATCTGACGAATCCAATTATCTAATTTCTCAGCATTTACCTCTCCATTGTACATTGGCAATTCGAATTTAATATCAAACTTTAACAAAGGAATTTGTGGAGTTTTACCATGTCATTTTGGAGAATTTGAAAGAGGTCTTGAACTGGTAGAAGAAGAAGAAGAAGATGGAGGTGAGGGTGGTGGAGAAGCACCATTCCCTCCATTTTTATTTGGAGTTTTATCATCACTATCTCCCTTATGCTTTGAAGGGTTGGAGCCTTCACCTTGCAACCTTGTATTCCTTTCTTCCATCAAGAGTTTCATCATTTCTCTCATTTCCATGAAAGCCTTTCTGAGATCTTCATCTTCTGTAGGAATATGTTCATGACTCTCTTCATGAGCCATATTTGGTGAATGTCTCCTTGAATCTTGCAGTGATGATATAATCTTCTTTCTTGAAGGATGAGAACTTGGCTCTGCAAGTTGACCTTCTCCTCTTGTGAGTTTCAACCTTGTGAGCATCAGAAAAAAAAACACTTGCAAATAATCAAGTCTTCGAAAACCTAAGATCTGATACGAACTTGATCTAAAAATGAAGAAGACTTGTATTCTTGAAAATATTTGCAAGATTTAATTCATGTGTTAAAATGCAAATGGATCAATTTTTGCAACACAACTTTTATAGAAATTACTCATTCAATATGCATATAAAAAGTAGCAATAAACAGTGAACAAAAAACAAATAACACAACAAATGATAAAGGAGTTCACCCCTCTCTTGGGCTACATCTCCTGGTACAACTTCCAATGGATCTTTTGTATTATTTTCTCAAAGTGCTCAAATATGTGCTTTATAATGCTCAAAATGCCAAATAGATGGCTCCAATGGCTTCAGAACGTCCAAAAACCCCTAGCTGGGCTTTTTCGGCACCTCGTTTGGCCAAAAATTGAAGCATAGAGGCTTCCTAGAAGTTCCCCTTCAAACTTGTTGTCTCTGGATTGCCAAAATGCACCCTTGTCTCCTCAACCTAGCCCCCACGTGTATAAATGTGGAAAAACCCAGCACCGGGTGCAACCGCACAACCAATACAAACTGTAGGACGGTTACGCACTAGCCCTTAACCGCCAAGGCCCATGGGCACATGGGCCACCACATGACCTCACGCTAATGCAAAAAAGGGCTGAGACCCAAAGAAAATAGCTATGCACCAAGTGTCGGTGAATGGGGTGTTAACTGTTTAAACTCCCACGTGTTTGTATAGAGGTTGGGTCATATGCAATAACAATATAACCGTGGCTTAACCATTTGAAATGTGAATTCGTGCGCATTTAATCCACCGATCATATGTATTACCAATATAACCATGGGCTGGGGCTAAGCCCCAACTCGACACCCCACCGAAATGAACATAATTCAAACTTAAATATTTTTTAAACCATATATATAATAAGCAACATGTTATGGCACATTAGTTGGTGGACTTTGAAAAGACTTTGCATGCGGGTGGAGGTCCCGAGGTCGAGTCCGGTGGACTCCATATAAATTTTATACAACCAACCAATAACAGGGTGTCACGTGGCAGCCCATGTCTGGGCCACATGGCACCAAACCATTCGCCATGATAATTCCACGTGTCATCATCCCATTCACTACAAACAAGCCATGTCATACACCAACTATCCACATGGTTTCCTTCCACGTGTCGTACGGTCTACCACATCAGCATCCATACGGAATGTACGAACTATACAGTCATCACCGTTTTTTTTGCCTGTTGGTCGTTTTGAACAGAAAGCAATATCTCTCTCATCCAATGTTTGTTTGAACCCAAACGAGTTGCGTTGGGTTCGTGACGATGAGGCCTATGCTCCTATTCAATTTGAAGCGATTCCAAGCACTTTGAATTTTGAGCAAAATTTGATCCCCTAGATCAAATACTTAGTAGATCATCATCATGAGAATAGTAAAGCAGACTTAATTAACAAAACCTTTATATGCAATGGATGTATTAATAACATAAATAGGAGTGGTAGTCAATTATGTACAGTACGGAAAACCAGATATCCTTGGTTGAATTTTGTAGTGAATACTGGGACAATCAAAGATACTTCTTCTACTGCTCATGCAGAACACTCCCCTTTTGTAATACATGGATATCTATATTTTTTTATATGTAGTATTAACCATACCCTCTAACCAACATTAGGGTACTCCATAGCTATCATCCAACGAGCACAAATAAAACAAGATATCCCATTCCTTAAATTGGTGGATCGATCCTCTATATGAGGCTATTATTTTGTGGTAACTTTTTTATTTCCAAATGCCAACACACTAGATCCTCATTAAAATGAAAAGCACCTGCCAAAAGAAGAATAATTTCTATCATGAAGTCTCTGTGGCCACTATTTTAAATTTGGAGATGAATTCGAGCTTAGATACTTCCTCGTCTCCCAAACCCAAAAGGTAAATCCAAACAAAATAATATACAAATCATCTCCAAACTTGTATATAAATACTAGTTAGCAATGGAATTAGCATGAGTCACCAAATTGAACTTACATGTTTTGTATGCTATACGTGGTCCAAACAGGGTGAAAATTGTCTTCAAAATGGTTCTCTTTCAAAAGGCTCCCACTGATCAGAAACACCAAATCTACAGGCTTCCATATGATTCCTTAGTACAAAAAGGGTGAATATTGCATCCTCCATCTCTAACTAGTATATATCTTTCAGTGAAAATGAAGGCAAGAAGATAGCAAGTAAAGTAGGCAAAGTAGTAGTTTTAAAAATTACTATGTAGTATGCACCGTAAACTGAATAGCATGCAATTCTTGTGTATCTCAACACAGGGAAAAAGAATGAATATTGTCAATTGAACTTACTCTAAAACATTACCAATATTCCCCTTAGGTACATATTCCATTGTTGAAATTATGCAAGCAGTGGGAATATCGCACAACAAATTCCCAACCAACAAGCTTGGAGATGAACTTGATGGCGGTATGGTAGTCATTGCACACACAGAGTTTTTTTTATTTTATTTTTTATATCCAGATAGGTGTCTCAACGATGGTGTTGATGAGACCAAAAGAAATTTGCAAATTTATCACTATGAGGATGGAAGGATGTCTCTTGTGTGATATGATGTAGAACAAGGTTCCTGTTAGTCCCATTCTATCATCTCACTGATAAAACTTTTGATGTACAATTTTACTTCATTGACCATAATTTGATTACTTAGTTGTGATTGACTTGTTGTGCTCTCATAATAAGCATGAAAAATTGCTCCGTCATAAAAAGGTTGCTTTGCAACACTAACAATCTCTAGCTTTGTATTAGGAAGAACATGAACATTAATATGAACAAAGAGCTTTGTATGCCAGGAATGGAACGTTATAAATTCCAACAATCCAATGTCTTTTGGAAGCTGAAGTTTAACCATTGTACACTTTCCATGAATGAAAGTGTATTGAAAAGAACTCGGAGAACACAAATCAACTGTCAATGTATGCTAGCAACCATTCATCTTGGAATCAATATTCCCTACATCATCAAAGCCTCCAAACACAACATTCTTTAGAATAGAACCAACATTATAATTCTCTGGATTCCCAAATACAACTTTCACTTCCCTTAACAGAAGGTCAAACTCTTTGATAAGCAAGGTTTTTGTGTCTGAGGACACATGAATGCAACCAACAGTTTAATTTTATGAATCACATCTCCAGGACGCAAACAATTATCTAGTTTAGCATTACTCAACTTCACAGAGAACATATCTCTTGGTAAGACTGAGATAGGGGAAAAAAATATCATTGATTATTGATTAGTCCCTTGAAAAAAAAATATTTGCAGGTTGGCTAGATCGGTAAATAACAATGAACCCAATAATAGACACGCCAATTACATCTTCAATAGATCCTTAATGGAGATTTAGTTCAGAACATCTACCCACTAGAGGCAATTCAAAAAAAAAGAATCCTTGAAACCAACTCTTCAGGATGCTTCAAAACTAGGTCGCAAATCATCCAGTTTGTCTTTCCTCAACAAAATTATCAAAATTTGCAGATAAATTTTGTCGTGTGTGAGATATCCAAATGCCTTCTCTATATTAATATTCACAGGTGTTGAAAACTATGTTTCCACTTTCCAACTTTCTCTGACGCTTCCACAAATATATCTACTTCTGTCAACATTATTTTTTCATGCTGATTTTCTTCACCATAGAAAATATTAACATGTATCTTGCAACCTTATCATTGTGATAGAATATAACATATTCCTTGTGCTCCTCCTCCAAATCATGCAAAACAAAGATGGTATCCGTCATATACCCTACCTCCTTAATCTTCTCTGTCAGTCTCTCTAATGTTGTATATTTCTCCTATGTTTGTGGGTGGGACCTATCATTAACTATAAATGAATGCACCATGTTATTTATCCTCGCATTTGACTTGATAGTATGTGCCTGATTGAGATGACCTTGTCCATTGATTAAATAAGAAACGATGGATGCACGTCAAGAATCATATTCACACCTCAACAGATTCAAACATTATGTTGGCCAATGACAACATTAGATGTCAAATGAGAAGACTTTTAATATGCAATCTTTCAGGTATTTGACCATAAATAAGAAGCCAAAATAGAGGGAACATTAAGGGCAGTAGTTACAAGAGAATTTGTAGGCCTTTTCCAAGCATTTTGGATAAATATCAACGATGGACCTGTAGTAGATTCTCAAGCATACAAAGTCTTGTAGCATGATGACAGTAGCAATTATTTCCATTGACATGCCAGGTAATGATCAGTATTATATATATATATATATATATATATATATATATATATATATATATATATATCAGTTGCATATTACCAGGAAACACTCTTTTGTGTGGACTCCATACAAAACTATATTTAAAACATCCTATTTAGAGGAAATTCCAATTTTATGAAAGAGTTTCAACTTTCCACCTATTCCTCATGGCAGTACACTAAGTATTCATTGTCATTGTAGTGTTATAAGTCATCATCATGGTAGTGTCAATGAGGTGGATGGTAAATTGGCTTAGCACTGGACAAGACTAGAGAGAAAAGAAGCCAATCCCAAGGAGGAAAGTTTTAAACGAATGTATCTACATCAAGAAAGTGGCATTCAATATCAACAGGATTCTATGATGTCACTTGTAAATGCTCCAAGTGATATAGAAGCCATCCAAGCAGCGACCTTACTTAGTCAACCATCATTGTATGGAAAAAAATAATTGTTACAAGAACATGCAGTGGGACTTTCTATTGTACATGTTTATGAAATAACCATGAAAGTTCCTAATTGAACTGATCCTTGTAAAAGGAGGAGTTAGGCATGCTTTAATTGTGGGAATAGGAAACCAAATTCTTAAGCAGCTTGCTGGTATAAATGGAGTCTTATATTATAAAATTTAAATTCTTGAAGAGGTCATTCTGGTTAATATGCGCATAGAATCATACTGAGCATTACTTATGATCAGTGCAGTAACAAGTTTGTTAATGCTTCCTCGCTCTTCTCATTTTGTGTATATCCAGAAAAAATGGCATTACATGACAATACATTATTTTCAGGCATTCCATCAAACACTTGTCAGGCATCATCCACAATCGTACATTTTGCATACATGTATACAAGATAATTAACCACATAAATATCAACCTCAAAACCAGATATAATAGAATTTTAATGAACATGCTTTCCCTTCTCTGTGGCCGCAATATTGGCGCAAGCCTTGAGAAAACTTTGAAATGTGAATTGATTCAACTTACAACCTTCCCTGTGCATTTTAGCTAAGAACTTCAACAATAAGATATTGATCTCCATCCTCATTGTCAATACACTTTGTTGCATGCTTTCCTAGCTCCAAGTTCCCATAGATTATGTACTAATATGTAGGCACCAAGCAATGTCTGCCAAGCAATTATTTCCTCCATGCAATGTCCGCCAAGCAATGTCTGGCATGCAATGTCTGCCAAGCAATGCTTTCCCAGCTCCATCCTCTATAATCCCGCACTTGGTGTACATTGTAACCTGAGAATGAGCAACAGAAAAATGTGTGTCAAATCATGTTTTTATCAAGTGTGCATGGAACATTTTTCCCTTTTATAGGGTAGCTAATGTGGCACATGCACTAAGAATACTGGAAAAGGAAAATTGATTTGGCTTAACTTGTTTTACCAATTGAGAGGTCTGATTCAAACTTACTTTTCAAAATACAAGCATGGATTCCCTTGCCATGTTCCAGAGCTCCAAGGAATGCACATGCACTTAGCACACTAGAAAACATGAATTGATCAGGTTTTATGCGATCCCTTATCATCTTATAAAAGAGTTCAAGGGCTTCATCATAATGCTCATTTTTTTCATATCCTGCAATCATGGTTTTCCATAAAGCAACATCTTTCTTGAGCATGTTATCAAACATTTTAAATGCATCCTCTATCATCCCACATTGAGCATACATGGTGACTAGGGAACTAGCCAGACATATATCTGGCTGAATTATAACTTTAATAATGTGGGTATGAAGCTGCATACCTAATTTGACATCAACAAGGTCACAACATGCCTTAAGCACAGTCACAATAATTGACTGGTTTGCAGTCATTCCTACTCGTTGCATTTCACAAAAGTGTGAAAGACCTTTCTCACCACAATTATTGTGGGCATATCCTGAAATAACTGTAGACCATGAGCCCATGTTGGTCATTAGGAAAAATAGTTTTCTCACATCATCTGTCTTGTGGGTTATTAGAGGCATGGGTTAATAGTTTCCACTCCAATATTTGTAACGTGGCATGGCATGAGAGGTCCATGTGCATATAGAATATCCCCAAGATGCCTATGCCATTCTGACCAATGCCTCGAGAGTTGTAAGGTTGCATCGAGAGTTGTGAAGGAACTCAGGCCTTCTGAAGATACATTGGGAGTTGTGAAGATACGAGTCAATAACAACTCTCGTATTTTTTACTTAACAATGTACTTTACTCTCAATTTCTCTCTCCATTTTGACATGTATAGGCCACCTTCACCTTTATACTGTTTCTTCTCCTTGGGTTCATATTTCCGATGAGGGTAGTGTTCTCGTTGAGTTAAAGTTCCACCTTTCTTGTTCATTTTTTCAGAAATACCATTATTTGGGTTGTGTTTAAATTGTCCAAAAACTATTAGGGTAAAGTTACATGAGAAAAATTCCCAACATAATAAGATACTAGAAAGAGTAACACTATGGTAATCATTATGATATTACTGTTATACTAATAGGATAGTAGTAATGAACTAGTGTTACATCTTGATTGACTGATTGTTTCTGCCATTAATGATTTTATAGGACGTACAAGAAAATAAGTATTTGTCATATCTATCTTCATTGAGTGAAGGATGTTCATGTAGAATAGAAGAAAGTGAGACATCTAGTAGGTCTAACAGGTGGAGATCAACTAGAGGTGAGAAGATCAAAATAAAATTCCATAAACGCATGGAATTTTTTCCTGTGAAAGAGGGATCATGTTCTTACGATCATAAGAGCATAGATGACATTGAGGTTCCCTTGAGGTACAAACATATAGTGAAACAATGGGTACCCAAGGATCTTCCTGAAAGAAACACTGATTTTTCGTAAATGAAAGGATATATCGGATTGCTCCATCGTCATTACATGGTTTGGGGATATTTTCCATGGATGTCATAAAGGTCTGTTATGACGGATTAATTGAATTGATGGAGTACGTTGGACCCTGTTATATCTACAAAGATTGGATACGAATAGTCCAATATACAAAAATTATGTGAAGATATGGCTTGGCTGCAAATTATATACATCTAAACGACAATGATCAGAATAAAGGAGTAACTATCTACATTGATGAAAGGCCAAAAACAATGAGGAATATTGCAGAGTTTATAAACAATACACGACCCGCAACCACAAATAAGCGACCCAATTGCGTATTTGAGGGGCGTGAAGAAAACCGTGTATTCGTATGTGCAATAAAATCAATAGCTGCAGGGGAGGAGATATTGATTGATTAAAATTCGAATCTAATAGATACAAATGTTTCTATTATGGGGGTGGTACGTATACTAATTTACCCAACCTGTACAAGCAATGACTCTCATATTTTATGATTTTCATTATGTTCTATTTTGGTTATCAGCATTTGAATTTCTCATACATTTGAATTTATTTCTCATGATAATGATCATTGTTCTAATTTTATTGTAATGTGGCAAGATGATCATGGTAAATCAATAGAGGCATGAGAATAGGTAAATGAACAACAATTTTTGAATTGCATTTAATGTGCATTTTATTTCTGTGGCGATCAATTATTTTATTTGTTTACATAACTAAATTATCATTTATTTTGTCGAATATGTAGTCGGAAGGACATGATGTTGATGATGATTTGCTCGGAGAAAGGGATTTGTATGAATCCTCCAACCCTACGATTTTAATAAGGAAAATGATCAATAAAGGAAAGAAGGAACTAACTCACTTGTCAGATATTCTAGATCAAAGTCTCGAGGTTGAATAAAGGATCAAAGAAGTTATGAAAAGGCTTAAGACATATAATGTAATAACCATAATTTCAAGTTGTTTTATTTTTATGTCACAAATCAATTATGAAAGCTTGATTTTTAAATTTTACATTATCTAAATGAAAAAATGTTTTCTTTCTTATATAGATATTTTTGGATCCTGTTGACATCGACATGAATGGTATCGGTAGTAGTGGCGCTTCAAAGACGTCAAAGGGTCCCAAAGCAGGACCTTGTATAGCTCCCAGGACACAGTTATTCAAATCTCCACCTTCCACACCATTAGGTGGGAGCCACGACATGCCCACCGAGGAAGCATCCACACAGGTAGGCTCTGGAAGTGGTGACGGAGATGAGGCCGATGATTTGACAAAATACATGGTTGATTTTCCTAAAGAAATACATGCGACTAGAAAAGGGACCCTTAAGGGAACCTTTATGGTCAATGAGGAAGGGATTCCATTAAAGCAGGTTAAAGTCCCAGGTAATTTTTAAAATTTTATTTTTTTCATGTTCTCTATGTAAACAAATATAAATCATCTAAATTATTGTTTTTAAATTAATAATCATATAATCATTTTGCATGTAGGGAAAAATGATTTTTATAGGTCCTTGAAGAATAAGGCTTTGTTTATTTTTGGGCCCACCATACGGGAGAGGTGGAATTCCGAGAATTCCAACCTCAAAAAATAATTGATGGATCATCTAGAAATCCTTTTTGGTGTAAATACTTTTAACAAGACCTTGGCCATAGCTACAACTAGCCAATATTTAAAATATATGTGAGAAACATATAGGAGGCACTTGAAACAAAATGATAGGTACGAGCATCCTCTGATGATTCCAGAGAGGGAGTGGAAGGACCTCATTGAGGACGCAAAAGAGAAGAAATTGACAGATGAAGGAAAGACACCCTCTGGTCCCAGAAGGTAAATTACAATTTCAATTGAATACCTTCAAATTTTTTTAGATGAAAATAAAACGGTGGTATATATTAACATACTTGAAACTTTTGATGATATATTGATTGAAACGTAAAAGGCCACAAAAGAAAGGCTTGCCAAATGTGGCCAGGACAGGCTAGGCCAGGGAAGCTACTTGAAGTTGTAGTCACGAATTGTAAGTACCTAAATAATTTATTTGTATCGCCTTAAAAATTTTAGGTAATTGTAGAGAATAACATAAAAAATACATACTCTTATGGAATGTAGGGCGACGAGTTTGGTACTAAAACCATGGAGGAAGACCTCAAACTTGGTTACAAGTACGGCTATAAAGTGGTAGTTGAACACCAAAAAATCTTGGGGCAGATACCAAGAACCACTTTTCAGGACAAGGTAAATAAAATCCAATCCACATTAACCTTTATTATTAAAATAATACAGTCATGTTGGATATTATTAATATTTACAACTTTGTTTTAATTAGGGGAGCAACACTGTCAATGAACGCACTAGTACTATTGCAGAGCAGTGCGTTGATAGAAATTTGCAACCAGAAGATGGTTCTAATCCCATTCAGTCCCAATTTTCCATGGAGGCATAGCCGCACGATGGTGCTATGACTGAGCTGGCACATGATGGTAATATGACTATATTTTAATCATATACTTAATAAGTTTGTAGTTGTACATTTTGTACTTCGATTTTTTTTTACTTATACATTTATGATTGTCCTTATAAAGTTTGTGGTCTCAATGGAAGAGAATGTTGTACTTGAGGCTTGTATAGTTGACTAGGAGGACGCGGGGGAAACCATTCCAACAATGTCGACCAGTGCACTAGGTAAATAATTACATTGTAGGTGTTTTTTTTAATATTACTGATCTAGTTCAATGATATTTAAAAACTAGCCATTTAAATTTTGTATTTTTTTATTTTGTAGGTGATGCCTCATCACAACGGCCTCCATTACACCGTGAGTACCCCACGACGAGGCGTGATCTATGTGATAAGATGCAATCACAATCCGATTTTGAAGAGCACCCAGAGAACAAAGACATAGATATTGATGAAATGATTAGGAACTATAGAGCTAATAAGAAGAGGTTGGCTAAAAGTACTAAATGATGATGTACATGAATATTTTAATATTTCAATATGTTTGTCTTTTATGTAAATATTTCAATAGATTTATGTGTTGGGTATTGGGGAATTGAGAGTGATGTTAAGGGGGGGGAGGGGCCATAAGAGATTTTGCCTTCATGTGGTTGGCCTTGCTCACTAGAGAATAATTTATTGGAGCCATTTAATCTTGGAGCAAACCTCCCTCGATCCAACATAGCAACAACACGATCAATGTTGACTTTGTTGCTGCTACTTCAAATCAAGGGAGGCATTTTGATCAAATATTAGATGCATGGCTCCAATAAATTATTCTTGAAACTAAGAGGATCTCATTTAGTTATGTTCTGACACTCTCGTAAAAATGCATCTTAGAGTAAATAATGTACTACAAATATTACTTGTATTGTTTTTTTAGATATTTATGGAGGTTGAATGATTTTGGCAGGTACTTTAAGATCTTTCTTCGTCGATTGAGGGAAGCACAAGACTAAAAGAGGGCCATACAGTTGAAGAGAAACACGTGGGTCCAACCATTCCAATTGTACTATCGACCAATTCATTAGATCAGGTGTGATTTCTCCTTTCATCATATAAGTTTATATAGCCATCAATTCTAGTTATTTTAATTTAGATCTGTTTATTTATTTTTAAATATAATATAGCTAAAAATGTGTGTATTGAATAAATGGATCCATGCTACCATATGTACCTTCTCCTTGGTAGATCCTGTTGCATCACAGGTTGTAGACAACTCAACATATGGTAGTTTGTGCACTAGTTCTAGGTTCTTCTATTTTCAGGATCATTTGGGTTGTGCCTTGTCTATGATTGTTGTGAAATGGTGAAGCACATATTATGGGATTGCTAGTTTTCCATGATTACTGGATCTGTTGAATGGTTGATATGGGATTACTATGTAGAAGATAATCAATGGTTAGAGTGCATTAAAGATGAACACTTGCTTTTAGTTAAAATAAGGTAAACAATATTTATTCCATATCACATCTTACCCTATGAATCCCATTAGTATTTCTCATATTACTATTCTCTGCATGTATGATCTAGCCATAGTGAAATCTCTCTACAAGCCATAGTGAAATATCTCTACCTATATCATGACCATATGAAGTTTCTCTTATGTGATTCATATCCTAATAGTAACGATAAATAACTTTTCACATCGTGATAAAGATTCAAATCCTGTAGGAAGCATTTTTCACGATTTTATATAAAATGCACAAAAAAATTGTTTAAATGTTGCAAACATTGCTCCATTGCAATACTATGCCATTGTATAATCATCTTTTTCATCAAGGTTATTTAGATTCACTAAGTTGTAAGGGTTTTTTCCCTAATGGCTATCAAAGACTTTGGACTCCATTCATGCTGGATAAGGGAAACAACTTTTCCAACTTCTATTAAACCTGTGATTGTGTTGATCCCATCATAATCATGAAGGTATTTCATCTCAACCTTAAGAGCTTCACTATAGCCACATGTTTTTTCTACAGATAAACTCCATTGACATTTTGAGTTTGCATTTTCAATGGATTGTCCTTGATTTATAAATGCTTTGAATACACCTCACCTAGGATCTCCCTAAACCTTGCTTTAATCATTTGCACCACCCTTGATAAAATAGGTCACATGTTCTTTCTGCAAAGAAGATACTCTCACCATCATCACCAGTTTTGTTTAAAAGGGATAGTCCTTTTTGTTTCTTGAATAGAGTGATTGTAGTTTCTGAATCAAATGGGGGAACTTGGTCTTGAAGCTCTGATATGCATCTCTCAACATCATATAAGAAACAAAGAAATAACTATTATAAACCCTATCACTACACTGATTCCAGCTTATAAATATGCCTTTGAGGCATTTACTAAATATCCAAAAACCAAGAAATCTTCAACATGAAATCCACAGGTACAAGTCCACTTCAAGTCATCATATTTCCACCATCGAGCTTTTGTTAGTTCCCTGCTATCATGCAAAAGGAATATTGTGTTTTTTCCATGCAGAAAGTATTCTTGAAAATCCTTGTTTGGTATATACTTTGATGTGTTTCTCGGCTTGCAAAAATATCAATGAAATGGGAATCTACCTGCCCATTTGTTTTAACAATCTTAAGACTATCTCTCATCTAAGCATCCCAAAATGCCAGATAAAAGAAATCTCCAGTACAAACTCTTAGACACATATTGGGTACAAAGGATTACTAAACTCATCTAATTTGCACGCCATAGAGTAAACTTTCTTGCTGTGTAATGTATAATAAACTCTTATGTTTTTAGGATCAAAGCCACATCCAATGACAATGTTCACAACACCCCAAGCTCTTTTTGTAAAAGATAAATTATGCTGCTCTGTCTCACCACCTACATGAGCCATCCCTGTTTTTCTCTTGTTCTTCTCATTTTTATGGAGGGGGCCAAGTCCTATTCCTAGGATGAGTTTCCTTGTGTTAGGCTAATTTCTTTGTGGTTAGGCTGGAATCTTAGCTGCTGGGTCAAATTTATGTTCCAAAGGGGCGAGTTCTTCATTGGGAAATTGATTCTATTGGGTAGATCGATTCACTTCCTTGGTAGGGCAATTTTTTCTAGTAGAGGCAAGTTTAGTGAGGAGGTCGAATTATACTTTTGTTAGAGCCCATTTCCATTCCTAGGACTGAGCTTATTGCTACTGAGGGAGGTCGATTTTTCTTCCAGATCTGAGTTTACTCACTGCTGGATGAATTTTCTTCTATTGTGGACATAATTCCTCTTAGTTGGTCGTGTATCTTCTGTTGGTATCAAGTTTTCTTAGTAGGGGGAGGCGCCTTCCTTGTTTGAGACCATTTCCTTGTGGGGGGAATCGATTCCAATTATGATCAACATTTTTGTGGAGGAGTTTGGAGGCTCTGTATGTAGCAAATTGGTTATCTACAACAAAAATTGTAGTTCCTACCTTCAACTATGTTCCAGCTAGCTATTCCAACAATTACAATGTACTTTTGATCAGATCTGTGAGTGTTTTGTTGAAGTCTTTTCTCATATTGGATTAATAATAAAACATATCAGTTTGGGCTATTTTTGTTGCTGTCCTACCTTCCTTATTTCTTTATATTTATTTTGTTATAAATAGAAATCCAAATTCCTCAAGAGATATTGCAAACTATTTGATTTAATGCATGAGCTAAAATACCATTAAGTCACAACACTTAAACACAATAACAACAATAAATAAGGGGAAATTTACAACAGTGATAAAACAAAGGGTTTATACAGGGGTATTGGGGTCTGTAACCAAGTGTTTGACAAAAACAATGAACCATAAATACTCCTAGGCTGCTACAACAACCAAATAAGGCATGCTGGTATATTTAATGTAGTCTTGAATTGTGGTCCCAATGGTTACAACCCACATTGGTGGTTATTAGGTGGGTTTTATGGTTCCCCATTTATTAGGTGGGCTTTGTGGCCCCACATTTGTGGTTTGGGGGCAACAAAATAAACCCCATTCCTATATATCTATGAGACCTTGTCTCATTTGTAATCATTTGAAGAACTTGGACCTGAACATGATGTGAAAGCTTATGGTTGAAAGTGGATTTTATTCCTCGGAGAGTTCTCCACTATAATTACAGTGTTCTTTATTTTATCATGTGTTGATTATTGATTCTAGAGTTTATTGTAAATGAAGTCCAATGCCATGTTTTCTCACTCATATGATCAAGAAGAGGATGATTATCATAAGTCCTTTTAACAACGGGATTTTAATACAAATTTCAATCCATAGTAAAAAAGAATATCAAAGAACTAATATGGGTACACCTAAACCTGTAGAGTAAGGACATGAGTGGTTATCTTGGTGGGCATTATGAGAATTACATTAAGGTAGTTGATGCTTCATTCCATGTTTTGAAGCTCTCATTCATTAGTTAGTTGGGGCTTCACATTCTAATGAGGTGTTGAAAGACCCCACTCTAATTCAACAATCCATCTCCTTAGAAATCTTTAGTTAATGAAATGAAAACTTAGAGAATAGTACTTAGTACTTAACTATATACTAGATCATTGATGCTTGCTGGAAAATTGATCAAATTGAGGTTGGAATGAATGCTTAAATCTCACATTGCAAGGAAGTTGCACTTTATGTAACCAAGACAGATTTCTAATTTCACTTAGATATACATCCAAAACAAACCTTGTAGCCATTCCAATACTAATAACTAAGATCTGAAAAATATATAGTGCAACTCATAACTTCAACTCAGATAGCTAAGTGGCATACATGACAACAACTAGTTGTATTGTGTATAGGAAAGCTCGAAAATGAAGAAGAACAAAGAAGCATTGACATCCTTGTACATGATAGAGGATAGAGGTGTAATGGCCTTTTTGAAGGTAGAACACTTTGTACAAGATTGAGACAAATACAAGAATTTACATTTACCTAGAGTGCTCCACTTTCATTAGCTTGTTTGGAGGAGATACGGTCGCTATGCACATGGATCTATACTCTTTGAATATATTTTGAGGCCACCTACTCTTGAGGAAGTTGTTATAACAACCACTGGGAATTTATTGCATGTCTATCCATGAGATCCATCCATTGGTGGATTTTGTTGCTTCATTGGAGAGAGTGCCTTAGCTTGTTTTACTATTTTGGGCATCTTGTTGACATTTCATGATGGTCGACCCCCCTATTTAGTGGAGCTCTCCCTTGGATTTTGAATTGTGAAATAGTTTGAGGATTTTCTTTATGAACATTCCTTTGGATGACCTTGCAAAGGTTTTTATGAGATATCTTACAGGGTCAAACAAGCTCAATCTAAGGAGGTGTCTTGCTTGAGGAGAGGACAAGTGGCATTCCCATTTATTTTTCCTTCTATTTTATTATGTATTTTGATTTTTCTATTGGAGGTAGTTAGGAGATATCTTATTTTTATTCTTCCTAAGAGAGATTATGGATCTAGAACTAGCTTATTATTATTTTATTGTTGAGGGTTTTGAGCTAGATCTCTATATAAAGAGAAGCTATCTCATTGTAGTGGTTTTTGAAATTCTGGAGAAACATTGTTGGGATATATTTGAAGATCTTGTGAA
This sequence comes from Picea engelmannii, assembly GCA_009831015.1. Classification (NCBI taxonomy): domain Eukaryota; kingdom Viridiplantae; phylum Streptophyta; class Pinopsida; order Pinales; family Pinaceae; genus Picea; species Picea engelmannii. Next base: position 591,811 of record ML782156.1, on the reverse strand, counting down.
GGCCATAAAGTTTAAGGGTTATTTTGCATGTGAGGTTCTTCATTTTCATCCATATTGTTGTTCTTATAGTTGCTAAATTTCTGCTACAAATAACTTCATATAAAAAATGGTTTTTCCATTGGGGGAAAGATTTGGTTGAGGTATTTCTTATCCATTTATCTTCTTGTTTTTGTTGTTAAATTAGATTTAATTGTTGTTTCCGTTTCATTTAATGATAGGGAAGATTTATGATTTACAGTAAAAACACACCTCCTATGTAAAATAGGAGCACCTTTGGAAGGGTCCCTCATAGTAACTTTTTGCAATCTGGAACAACCATCATTGATTGATTTTTAACATGTTGTAGAAGCATTATCACTCATTCTCATCTCATAGAAATCGAACCCTCTAAATACCCCTTGACTCCATTTGCCCAAAATTGGATGTTTGGCACTATTCTACCCTTTCAACCACCCAAAATATAACATAAAAATCAATCTTGTTTTACTCAATCTGGAATTTACATTGACCCTTAAGGACATATTTAGTAATCCTATCCTTGGCGATACACCCTTTGTGCTAGAGGAGAATCAACCTAAAGAGAGGGAAGGTGATATTGTAGTGATATTGGATAGCCCTTCTTAGTTTCTTCTATGGTTGCACCCATTATTAGGGATTTATAGCTTAAGTGAAACGTTGGGCAGTAACAAGTCACATTGTACCGTATTCACATTCATAACCTTAGAATTCCCAGATTCATTGGTTGCCCCTATAGCCTACTTTGGGGCACGCATAGCAGGGATCTTAGTACAGAAGCTCCATTTTGGGTAGAAGTAACCATCAAGGCATTGCAGTAAAGGCACTAGAATTTTGTCTGGAGTTCCTTTGTTCATTAGTTGTTTTGATGTATGAACTAATAATGTTCTTTCAACATTTATTTCGTGGACAAATATTGGGCTAACCTGTTGCTTTAAGTTGGGTAAGATTATCATTGGTGTCTCTGTGCTAATTTAGGGATTTGGCATTCAACAAGTATAGCAAGTATCATGTACAGGTTCATGCAATGTTTTGAAGGATATTCATTGTTTCATGAGGAGCATTCCAATGATTTATTATTTATCTCTTGTGCTCATAAGTTGATATTATAAGAAAATGCTATTTTAAGAGAGTCGTAGGGACTAGAATATTCCTACACAACATCAATATGCATTTAATTCTAGTGAGTTTTGTAAAGGGGAAAACCTTTTTTTATTTTTGCCCCATTTATTATCTTTTGTGTATTAATGTTGTCTTGTAATTAATGGATGCGGGTGTTATCTCCTCAAATAACACAGTCAAATTTGTTTATTTTAGGTGATAGGAATTCATTGAAAAATACATTTCTAAATTTTTAAAGGTTCATTTTTTAGAGCCTTACGTTTGTAATAAAGTTTGAAATTTTTTTTATTTTGTTTTTCCTTCAAAAAATTCAAAACGCAGGTTTCAGTAGCTAAGCGCCTTTCCAAAAGGGATTCTAAGCCACCGAAAGTGTAGAAATTCTGCGTTTTTACTGGGTTGATGTTGATACTGAGAGGGGGGTGAATCAGTATCAAGTACAATTTAAAACCTTTTTCAACTTATACTTAAACCATTCAAATATATCCAATGAGCAATGAACAATAGTATAATATTTACACCAATACACCATAATACACCATGCACAATATATGAGAAATAATCAATAGTTTATTGTTCAAGGGAAGTAATGACTTCCAAAGGTAGCTACAGATTCCAAATGTAGAGGGAGGGATAAACCTCCAAGAGGAAGATACAATCCTCCAATATAAAGAGAGATTTTAACTCTCCATCCTTTCCCCTTCCTTCCACCCAAGAATATATGAGAGATAATAAAACTTTACATTAAATCATCACCATCAACCAATCATCACATAGAACCTGATAATGCTTCCTGAGACTTCTTCAATTTGTGCAATTCTTCAATTCTTGGAGTACTATAATCCTGTAGATAATATTACTCAATGTATTCTCTAAAAGTCCTCCAATTTTCACTCCTTGAATCCTCCCCAAAAAGAGGTTATAGAAAGAATGGTAGACTTTATTCAATTCTGGTATGTTCAGAAGACCCAACTTGTACAGCATGCCCCGTGCTCAATATTTAACATTCGATTTTGAAAATCACACAAAAAAAACCAAATTGTGTACTCTTTCCAATGGAAGTGGTCCCACTACATTTGGATTTCGTATAAAAAATTTATGACCGTTTTACCCATAACACTGGTTTATTGACTAGCTTCAGGACTGGTCACAAACCCTATCTTCCATAGAGTGTATCTCCATAATTATATCGAATCAAGAGCTGAATTTTTTACTAGAGGTACCTTGATATGTATTATCAATACCATAGATATTCAACCATATGAATCATTCTAGAAAAAAAATTATAGCAAAAATGGTAAGATGATCTGAAAATAACATACCTTAGAACACATCACCAAAAGACTTCATCCTCCCTTGAAATCCGACCCTCTTTTCTTCTTATTACCTCTGAAATTCAACTTGTATCAAATGAATGTATAATGATGTTTATTTATACCATTTATGTCACTTCCTTTTAACATTAGGGATGACCTGAGACTTTCTTATTTTGTAATTATTTTCAAGGCCTACATGTACTTCCTTCTTCAATTTCACTTTGTCATCTTCAAAAATTCATTTCTCCTCAACCATGAGAATCCACGTGACGTTCCACATACCATCGAAAACAACATGATGTATACTATCCATCCATGGGTGTTGTATATGGATGTGAATTTTCCTTCATGTCCAAATACCTTCATCAATATTGCGGTCCAAAACCCATGACTAGGGTTGACATCAATGACAACAACCAGTCTTCCAACAATTGAGTCATCATTTTCAAACGATGATTTTGAGAAGATGGAAGATAATTTTGAGAAATAGTAGGATTTTTTTGTTCCTAACATATCAAATACCAATAACCTCTCTCAATTTTCCTACAGGTGTCATAGATTGGGAGAATCAAATTCATCTTTGAGCCCTAATTTTTGAATCTCAGAATTTACCTGTTTGACACACATTTTTGAAATGAATATCACTGGCAAATAAAAACTAATATAAAATAACTGAGAGAGGTTTTTTCTCACAACAAACCAATATACAAAAACCTCTCTCATTTTTCCAAACTCTATTTTTATTTGATAGATATGCACGAATATTTGAGAGGAATATTTCCATAATTTTCGGTGGCTTAGGCAAACATTTCAACTCTTCATTAGCCACCAAAAGCACAGACATGGAAGATAGGTCGTATTTTTTTCCATATCTAACTTTTTCTCAGCCAAACAACTCGAGAATGGTTTCTTAATATGAATGATAATTAAATAAATCATATTTAAGGTTTTGTCTTGATGTATGAGGTGTTTTAGATGGTGGCAAAATGGAAATAACCACCTAGTTTTTGGGCACAGAAACCAGTCTTTGGCTAAAAATAGAAAATTCAACCCATCTGGTTTTCTATGGATATTCAACAGCCTTGGAAGGTTTTCTACACTTGGAAAATATTTTGAAGGAGATAAACATCATAAACGATAAGGAGTTGACGTAGTTTTTAGGATCTCTTCCTATTCTTTTGTGACAGTTTTTGACTGTCTATTTTAAGTAAATATGATCCTACTTTTCAGGATCTAGATTTCTCATGTAAAGGCTATAAATCCATAGACTATTGATGTAACAAAAGAGGGGGAAATTCAGTCCTTGAGGATGAAGGTTCGATTTTGAGTTCTATAATCCAGTGTTATTGTGAAAAAGACACTTTCTTTAATATATTAAGCTTGCAATCTTCTTTCATTGTTATTGTCAGACTTTCTTCTATCTTTTTCTATGCCTATGAGTTGAAATTATTCATTTTCCTATGTTTAATGGTCCCATGGTAACTGTCATCTTACCTTTGATTGTTAAGCAAGAATCATAAGCATCCTTTTCTATTTTATTGACCCATCATATATATTTCCTATGTATGTTATGGTTAATTGATTGGTTTTCTTATACATTTGATTTACAAACCTATCTGATAATATCTCTTGAAGGCCTTGTATTGCATGAATATAGCTAGACTGTCTTGAAGATACAATATAGTGATTTAAGATATTCATCTTGATCCAAACCCACACCCATTATTGAGAAAATAGTTACAAAAAGGTTAAGTTACCAGGCATCTCCGAGATATAGCCTAGGAGATTTTCTTGGAGTGATAACAATGGGTATGTAAGGAAATGAATGGGAAGGAATAAATTGAAGTCTTTTGGACCTTTAATGTGTCAAATGGAAATGCTAGTTCATATCCGAACAGGGAGTTTCTTTTTCAAAGAACTGGGCATTACTCTTCTTTTCATGGCTAGATTTACAAATGACGTAGTTCGTAGAGAAACAAAGTATTGCTATTTGGATTTACTTCAGAAGTATTACAGGTAAAGGACTACAATAAGTTCCCTACTTAACTAACATGACATAGTGAAGATGCTCTGATGCACCATGAGATCCCTTTTCCAAATCTTGTTAGGTGTTTAGGTTTAATATTTTAAGAGTTTATGTATAGTAACAAGCTTTCAAATCTAGTAATGTTGTGAGAGTAATCAATGTTTCATTACTATATATGAAATTTATGGCTATTCTCTTTCCTCTCTTGTATGGAAAAGAAAAAGAAAAAGAGAAGAATACTTCTCATGCTTTTTCATGGTACATGCTTTGATAGGTTCTTTATACACTATCAAATTTGATGCTTTATACCCCAACATTTCATGCCAAATATTCTTGGCCTCTTCTGAATTACCCTTCCTACAGAGCTTCTTGGTTGATATATTACATGCAATAACATTCCAAACATGGCATTTTGACCAAAAAGAAAGAAATAATTCTACAACTACATGACATTTACCTTCATCACAAATAAAACCCACGAGGGTATGGCAGGTAACTTCGTCCAAGGCATAACCCTTCTCCATCACGGTGTGCAAGAGCTCTGCAACCTGCTCTATTCTACAGATCTCACAAAGACTCATAAGCAAATTATTAATGGTTGTAGTATCAATAGATTACTACTTTTTGTCTTTTTTTTATGGATGATGTTGATATTGGGGAATATTATGAACAATATGAGATATTAGGAATTGCTAGAGTACTACCAAACTTTGGTATTTTTAGTTTGTGGGATTCACCAGAGATTGTGTAAATTGTACCTAATCTCACATGTACATGTGACTATATATAAAAATCCTTTTTATTGGAAAAACAATGAGATTGTATTGAATGCCTATCTGTCAAAAACATTTGCAAATATTTGTGAGAGATTGTTAGCGCTTTCAATATGAATTTTTTGTGGAATGATTTATTTTTTACTTTGCCAAAACTCCCGGTAAAGGCTCCACATTATAACAACTCTATATATTCATTTGCATAAGAAGAGTCCATAAAGGGTTTTCGTAACCTCAAAATCGTACAGTTTCCAGTAAATGATTTTGAGAAGCAAATTTGATAGTATTACTTTAGTCTTTTCAATTAAAGGAAAAACTCACCGATATTGGAAGGACACAACAAATATTGATCTGTTATAAACATAACACCTTTTGTTGTCTATCATGAGTTCTTGAACTTAGATAGCTTGGAAATTTACTTGAGAGAGTTTAGACTTCCTCTAAGGTATACTTGTGTTGTCAGAAAAGACCTCATCTTTGCATGTTTGAAAGTACAAATGAAGTTATCAACTCATTTCAGTGAAGATTATTGTGAATCATATGTTCTTAAAGTATTCAGGTATTTTGGTAAATGGTGAATGAGTATAAGTAATACTCTATGATGATTGTTTCATTTGTTTGACAAGATGGTTGATGGTTATGGTCCTTACCATTATGATGTAGATTTCCTGAGTTTTGAAAGTCTTATAAATTTTAACCATGATTTCATTCTTGTTGTAGCAAAAATGGCACAAACGGGATGCATATTTCTCTTATTAAGAGAACATCAACCTATGAAGATGTATAACACTATTATCATTTATTTATTCTATATAAATATATTATTCAAAGTCATGACTTCCCTTGGCCCCTTTCGTAGGAATTTCAATATGATTGGTAATATAGAAGGTAAGTGTAGACGCTTTGATTGATAACCTAGAAGTTAAAGTGTAGGTCCATGGGATTCCGATTGTATCAACTCAATAGAGTTACCTGGATTTGGGTTCAATCTTTAAATTTTCTCAGATTCACTAAAAAGGTATGTTCTAGTTGTAGAGCATTTGTTATCTGGATTCAGTTAAGCAAGGTACCCACCAAAATATATCATGTTTTATGCTTTTAGCGCTAAAAACATTCGTTGTTTGTTGAGGAACCAAACCCAAAAACTTCTTGGTCAGAAACATCTATTGCATGTTGAATAATAATAATGATTGAGGGGAGGTCAAATAGAAAATAAATATACAGGAATGGTTCAGAGGAGTCCAAATAGAAGACAAAAACACTTGGACATGTCATAAAAAAATTAACACTTCTGTTCAATTAAAACTTTCTAAAATTCAATATTTTTGGAAGTTTGGTTCATGTTTGTTATAATTGATTGAATACTCAAAAATGAATTTGAAACAATAAATTTAACATAAGGCCATGGAAGAAAACAAGAAAATTTTAAATGCAAGGGTTTTTGGTTAGAGTGCAGAGGTGTATGGTATAAGGAAAACAAGAATTTTGAGTTTCGCAATGTAGAATTGTTATATCTGCTGGGATTTGCATGTTGAAGGCTATTGTATATCTGTTGATGTATCAGGTCAATCCTAGTAGAAAACTTCACTGATCTATTTTTCCTGGACATGCTACCTTCAAACATTAACCATGTAGCCTACTATTCATACTATGTAACCTGAAAGTCCACTTGTGATCTGAGTCCTTATTGGTGGCTTAGATATTTTGTGACTTTGTTTTTACAGTTATGCCTCACAAATGTAGTTAGTATCATGTACAAAAAGGATTTTTCTTCCCAGTGATTTCCTACGCATTACAACCATTCTACATGAATTGTTATTTTGAAAAGTTCTTTCAATGCTAAGATTGTATTCTGAATGCTTTTCCTTGTTGTTTGTGTTGTAATGTCTTTAGATACCTGAAATGGATACGTATAGGTACCATGGGAACTCAATGTCATATCCAAGAAGTACTTACAGAACCCGAGATGATATAGCATGTGTTAAACATGTACTACAAACTATTTGAAATTTACAACTTAATGCATCAAAACATCTCCTGCTTCTAGGCTTTATAACGACGGACTGAATTGAATATGAATATGTTTTAGTGGTTTGCATTGAAGGAATGTGATCCAATTGAAAGGATATGTAAACTTGTGCTATCTCATAACATAGTCACATCAGTTGAATTGAAGGTGCCAAAAGGATTCAATAGATGTTATTTTTCCCCAACATGATTTTTTCGTATGATCATATTCACCTAGTCTACAAGGTTTGCAGTTCAAGATAGGTTGAAATGATTTCCTGTAACTTGAATTTTGTATAGGATATTGAAAAGGAAACAAAAAAAGAAGTCGATGATGCAATTTTCATGGCGAAGGTAAATACAATGTTTGGAATATCTGGAAATTATGTTTACATTTTTCATTCTTTGTTAAAAGTTTCTAGGTTAGCTCTTCGTTTTAAAGACCATACATTATCCAAAAGTTTTGACTTCAATAATGTTTTGCATCAAGCAAGAATGTTCAGTGCCAGATTGTTTAGAGATTTTTTCTCATGTATACATAAAGGGGTTTGTGAACGAGGTATCAAATATCTTGACCTTTTTGGGTAAATCTCTTGTAGTTTCTTTTTTTTCAATCATAAACTCACCATTCAGGTGTCGCTTTTTGATAATGCGGGCATTCGATGCAAATAGGAAGGAATTGAAAGGTTTATTGCCTTGATGAATGTGCTTTACATATTCCAATTTGTTTGAGTTATTGTTTAATAGAAAATAAGAAAGCAAATGTTAAGTGGAATTTATATCGTTATTCATTGGTGTAAGGAGTTTTTGGGTCAATTCTTCCTGTTGAAAGATTTTAATTGACCAGTGTATTCCATGGGAAGATACTCTGATAGACAATATCCTGTTATTGTTGGTACTGCTATGGCTTTATTTTTTGCTAGCTTTTAACCATTTCACAGGAAGACAGTTCAAACTTCATATAAGAAAATGAACTGAAATATATTTCTACATGTTTCTCCAACTTTTCCTTTCACTAGTTTGTTCTCTATTAACAACATTGCCTACCTATTGTACCAGATGTTCAATTCCCATTATTTGCATTTATATGATGGTTATCATGTGCATTTGACTTTAAGTACTAGGGATTTTATAAATTAATCAGAAGAATCTCATTTAATGGGTAACATAAGCAGCTAAAGATATTGGTGCAATGTTGTTTCTCATGCTTAATATGCGCTTTAGATCATGGGGTGTTACCCTCTTCTATTTTACCTCAAAGTGATTTGTGAAGAACTATGTTGATAACTCCTTTCAGAGGCAATAGAATTATGACCAGTGTCGGTCTGTTCCTCAAGTCTTGTCCAAGTGTTTCTTAAAGCTAAATATCAAATACATGTGTTTCCTCTTGAAGGGCTAGTGTTTGTAAGTGATATTACTTCACACATGGTGGGAATTTCAATGGGTTCATGTGAGGGTTTGAGGATGGAATCATGACATTATGGGTAGCTATTTCCTTCTAGAATTGATTCATTCATAGACAGAAAAATGTTTATTAATCAACTACATACATAATATTGGAGTGGGAATCAACTTCATTTTGACATTCCTTACGACTAGTAGGAAATCCAAATGCATTTCAGTTCTTTTCTTTGATTTTTCTAGAAAAATGATCAAACTAGCCTTCTTCATATTATGGATCAAACCTGATTCACTATCTACCTGTCATTTTTTATTGAAAATGTTAAATATTAAACCTCATTCACTATCTACCTGTCATTTTTTATTGAAAATATTGAATATGTTCAAATGGACATTTGTTTGAATGGCCACCCATACTTGTGAAGTTTATTTTTGACCTTTATGTTTGATGAGAGTTATGATTAAGAGTTGGTTGATTGTAGAACTGCTCCATCTATGCTGGAGTTTGTGAACTTATATCGATTATACAAGTTGGGAGGTTGGGTGCATTTCAAAGGAAACGTTTGACATAACTAATTTCCTTTTTCATCACTACTAAAGTTGAGGAAGGCAGGGCAATATGCCCGAACTTGGAACTCAAAAGATGAAAATTTAGATGAAAATTAATAGATTGAATTATATCATGGCCTTTTTATAGTACAAATTTAGATGAAAATTTGTCGTAAAACATAGCCATGCCAATTTTCCTTTATAACCTTTGATTGTGCATTGGCAAAGCTCGAGGCTCAAATCAAAATTTGTGCATATTATATACCCACATTCTCACTATGGCTTGGAAGGTCTACATGGCAAAGTCATCGATGGACTCGTGGAATAAAATTTGGGCTAAGAAACCATGTTCAAGGGGAATTTAATTCATAAAAGCCACTTAGCCAATGCATTTGGTCACATCCACATGAAATGGCTTCTTACAGAGGCAACAACATGATATCAACTAGATTTGAACTTGGTTGGGGCGACTACAACTTATTTTAACAACTCGTTTATCCCTTTCACTATGGTCTAAACTTTGAGTAGCATATTTATAGTGTTGGAAACATACCTGCCAAAAAGTACATTGCAGAGGCAACCTTGGGGTGGAAAATGAATAAGATTAATTCCCTCCATATATAAATTTCTAGTTAAAACCTTGGTAGAAAAAAATATGAAAAATTGTAGATTTCAATACTACCACTGAGAGAAATAAAGATCAAATGTCATTAACAATTTAAATTATTAAAAACCTACAAGTCTTGAGCAATTTTAGGCCAAAAATACTTCAATGTGATTGTAAAGATTGGAAAGCTCTGGAACTTTGTATGAAGACAACAAATAGGTGATAGGGGTGAATTCTTTTGAAAGATTCAAGAGGTGGCTCACTCCCTAGATTGATCCACCAAAACAACAAAAGAATTGTGTAACAACCTACCTTTTGGAGTGCTAATGTTTTGGAAGATTTTGAGAAAGTCAATATCTCTATTGAATAAAACAAATTGAATTTCCCCCAACCTAGATTGAAATTTTTTAATCAAGGACCAAGATCAAGAATGAATCTAGTGATGAAGCTTCACATAGGAAGAGAAACATGCAATGCTTGTATAGAAGATTGAAAGGATTTTGTGTTGTAAGAGCATTGATTATGCACAAGAAACACATAGGCAATAATGTGGAAGGGTATGGAAGTGATTCAATGCAGACTTTTACAATGAAAAGGGTTTAAAACCAACAAACTCCAATTGAAGACATATCCTTTATTAAAAGCCAAATGTCAACATTGTAAATAACAAAGCAATTTTGGTGCCAATGGAGTAGAACTCTATTCGTTCCAATTGAAATCACTTGCCATTCATTTCCTTAATTCAATTGAAACAACAAGATATGTGTTAACGTACCCCAATCTGCATACAAGACTACAAATTCAAGCTTCAAACTTAAACCTGAAGTGTTCATGATGTCTCCCGTCATTTCTCAATGATTTTAAAGCTCCCAAATAATTTCAAAATCAATAGGAACATGTTCTAACAATTATGTAGAAGATGAAACCTATGCTTATGAAATGATAATTTGAGCCAATGGGGAGACAAGTTTCTTCTATCAAAGACAAAGAACAAATAAGGTTGTTAAAACTCTATTTTCCTCAGTCTCTAGGAATGGTTTAGTTGGAGGATACAAAATGAATTTCTTGAGAGGTTGACCATGAGTGATAGTCATATATCCTTATCTACAACTATCGTAAGCATCAACTATTGCCAACAAATCTCTAACAAGGATCAAAGGACAGTCACCGAGTCTAGATTTTTTCTGTAGCACCATGAATTCTGGAGGTTGCTCCCATGAGTCTATTGAGACCATAGTGTCCTCCAACATCTCTTCTGGCTTAACAATATATCAGTCAGCCATCTGGAGACCAGTATGGGTTTTCCTTCATAGCTTTTGGAGCTTTAGTTTTTACATGGTTTCTTTAGTAATGACATTGATGGTTTCTCCTAGGCTAATCAAAGTGTTTTATATTAGGCTATCATTTAATTTCTTATGTGGATGTCTACTACAAGGATGTCTGGATCAAAATATTTGGGAGTAAGAACTTTCTCCAACATAAGATCAGCAAGTCGATCTATGGCATGGATGGTATACAGATATTTCCTCTTCCTCCTTGTTTGTTTAGGAATAGATCTCTAACATCCTTGTTGTCGATAGAAACATATTTGATTTCTTGGATCAGAGGAATTTTGACACATAAGTTCTGAAGTTTTCCTAAGAAGTCAAAATCTAGCTGAGGGGTTGTCTCACTCTGTTCCAATATTTTTGGAAAAGGTGAACTGTCTTTTGGTTTGTTTTTCTCTTGTTGAGAAGAAAGTTGTTGTGGTTGATCTTGACAAGACCCCCTTTACCATTGGAATTTAGTCCTCCTCCTCAACCAACCTTGCCTAAGACTGATGATATATATTTAAATATTGATATGTCTAGTATCTTAGCAAAGGATAATGTACTTGTTCCTCTTGGTATTGATATTGTATGTTTTTTTAAATACCTACAACACAATCATTATTGTGACATATTGGAGTGTCTCTTCCATAGAAACCATGTCAGAGATGATACCTCTTAACATCGCTCTTGCCACCTCCAAGACATCTCTCTTTCCACCTCCAAGAGTGTCACTCCCATAGAGACCATGTTGAAGATGATACCTCTTAACGTCGCTCTTTCCACCTCCGAGAGTGTCGCTCCCATAGAAACCACGTCGGAGATGATACCTCTTGCCACTTCCAAGACGTATCTCTTTCCACCTCTAAGACGTCGCTCTTTCCACATCCCAGACATCTCTCTTGCCATGTCCAAGACATCTCTCTTGCCATGTCCAAGACGTACCTATTTCCATGTTCAAGACATATCTCTTGCCACATCCAGGACGTCAATATTGCCACATCCAAGCCGTCGGTCTTGCCACATCCAAGACGTCGCAATATAGACAAAATCTATGTCGTCAGAAAAGAGACATCATGTGAAATGATGTTTGAGGGCGTCTGTTGTTTGTCATTCTCCCGACAATATAAAGTGGCAATTGTGTTGAATGTCCCGTTGGTATTTGACCGAAATGTACTAGTGTATGTTCTCTGTTTGATCTCTATCTCTTACAATACTCATACATTATGTTCTATTACAATGCAACAATAAACTATCTAAGGACCGACTCCATGAGCTCTCGTCGTCCTGTCTGTAATATATCTTATCAAACTCTTATTGGTTACCTAATCTATCCTATTACAATAAATAATAGTTATTTCCAGATAAGAGTCAACACTCCATATCTACAACCTATTACAGTCCTTCACAACTTTACAAACAAGTCACATATTTAAAATGCTATTTACAAAATATCTCAACAACTTGATTTAATTCTGAGTTAAATGTTGATTTGAAACTTTGTCATGTTGAGATGTCGTTCCTTTGCCTCCACGTTTGCATTTTGACTTTGAAGGCGATGCTCCTACATCATAGTCCTCTGGTTAAAATTTTCATGGAATCCTATCCATGATCTCCTATATTGCTTTTCCATGCTTCAAAATATCAGGTTCTGTTTTTCCACTTCACTAAATCCTCAGGATATGTCTTCCTCTCGGTCTTCTTTCCATCTCTCTGTTCAATGATTTTCTCCATCTGAGGTTTTTCTGATGTGGGTAGTTCTTCTTCCCATTGAATTTATTTATGATCATATGATTCTCCTGCCTCATCTCTCTTGTAAGGATACAAGTTTGCAACATTTAATATCGGAGATATCCCAACATTGCCTGGCAACTCAATTTCATAAGCATTGGCTGCGAATTTTATGAGAATCTTGCATGGTCATATCTTCTTTGTCTTAAATTTGTTATATGTTCCCCTTGGAAACCTTTATTTTCTCAAATGAGATAAAACTTCATCTCCAACTTCAAATTGAACTTCTCTCCTCTTTTTATCAACTCTTCTCTTATATTTCTGTCTGTTGTTATGTAGTTGTTCTCTGACTCTGTCATGGAGTTTCTGCATTTCTGTTGCAAAATCCTCTTCTCCAACGCTTCTGATCTCACCTTGATTCAGATCTCTCAACTCTGTAATCCATCTTGGTTGTATACCATACGCAATTTCAAATGGACTTTTTCCTGTGCTTCTATTCACTGAATTGTTAAATGCAAATTTTGCTTGTGCCAGAATCTAATCCCATTGACTACCTTGCTCAGTGACTAAACTTCTCAACAAGTTTCCCAGGCTCATGTTTACTACTTCATTCTGTCCATCAGTCTGAGGGTGATATGATAAACTAAAGGACAAGTTTTTCCCCATACGCTTCCATAGAGTCCTCCAAAAGTGTCCTACAAATTTGTTGTCCTTGTCTAAGACTATGCTCCTAGGAATTCCATGTAGTATCACTACTTGTATGAAACAAAATTTGGCTATGTGTGTAACATCGTTTGTATTTTTGCATTGTATGAAATGTGCCATTTTTGAAAATCTATCCACCACAAAAAATATGGAATCGCTCCCTTTCTGAGTTATGGGCAATCCCAAAACAAAATCCATACTTATTGCTTCCCACGGCCTCTCTGGAATTGGTAATGGTTGATGCAAAACAATGTTTTGTTGTCTTCCTTTTGCATAGTGAAAAATTATTCATTTGTTCACAAACGTTTTCACTTCTACCCTCATGCTCAGCCAATAATATGAATTTCTTAGTTGTGCAAATGTCTTTTTGTGACTGAAATGTCCAGCTAAACCTCCATTGTGTTTCTCTTTCAGTAGGTTCTCTCTCATTAAGCATTTTAGTATGCATAATTGGATTCCTTTGAAAAATAATCCATCCTAGATCAAATATTCAGTCCATGGGATTCTATCTCCCAACAAAGGATTCTTCCATGCCTCGTAAGCTTCCTTAAAATATGCATCTTCTTTATACATCTCATTTAGGTGTTCAAACCCCAAGGTTTCCACTTGAAATTCCTATACAATCAAACTCCTCCTGCTCAAAGCATCTGCAACTTTGTTAGCAGTTCCAACAATATGTTCAATAACAAAACTAAACTTTTTCATAAATTCTACCCATTTTGCATGTTTCTGATTCAACTTTTCTTGCTTAGTAATAAACTACAAAGCTTGGTTATCACTATACAAGACAAATTCTTTAGGAATTAGATAGTGTCTTCACTTCTTCAAAGATTGAATCAATGCATAAAATTCTTTGTCATATGTCAAATACTTCTTCTTGGTGTCATTCAAATTCTCACTGGAATTAGAAATTGGCCTATTATCCTGACTCAAGATTGCTCCGATAGCTAATCCACTTGCATCACATCTCACCTGAAATGTTTTTCCAAAATTTGGTAAGACTAGAATTGGTTGTTCTGTGATCTTCTCTTTCAACACTTTGAAACTCTGTTCATCTTCCTCTGTCCAACTGAAGGACTTGTGTTTCTTCTTCACAGTGTCCAGCATGGGTGCGCATATGCCGCTACAATTTATGATAAATTTTTTATAAAATCTTGTTAACCCATGAAAACTTCTTACCTGAAATGTGTTGCTTGGTGATGGACATTCTTTGATTTATCTTACCTTTTCTAGATCCATATTCAATTCATTTGAAGAGATCACAAAACCCAAGTTATGATTTATGTCTTCATAAAAGAACATTTCTTCATATTTATTAGCAACTTCTCTTGTTGCAACCTTTCCATCACTAATGTCATATGTCTTAAGTGTTCTCTCTTTGTCTTACTAAAGATTAGTATGTCATCCAGATATACTATGACAAATTTTCCTACGAAGTATTTCAGTACTTCATTCATCAATCTCATAAACGTGATTGGTGCATTTTTCAAACCAAATGGCATGACCATCCATTCAAACAATCTTTCATTTGTCTTGAATGTTGTTTTCAATTCATCTCCCTCTCTAATTCTTATTTGATGATATCCACTCTTCAAGTCTATCTTGGAAAAATAGCTTGCTCCACTCAAACAATCCATCAAATCATCCATCCTTCGTAAAGGGAATCTGTACCTAATGGTTATCTTGTTGATGGCTCTGGCATCTATACACATTCTCCAGCCTCCATCCTTATTTGTACTTAACACAGTTGGTATTGTGCATAGGCTTAGGCTTTCCATGACTAAACCTTTATCCAACAACTCCTGGACTTGATTTTTGACTTCCTCATTCTCTCTAGGTGTCAACCTATAAGCTTCTTTGTTTGGTAAAATATCTCCTGGAATAAGGTCAATATGATGGCTTATACTCCTAATGGGTGGCAATGATTGTGGTAAATCATCCACTACAATGTATGCAAAGTTTTATAACAGTTCCTGGATTTATTCAGGAAAATATTCTACAAAAGTGTTTGTAAGGATAATGCTAGGCTTCCTCACTACAATGAACTACATTTATTTCTCCTTCATTACTTCATTCAAGAGTTCATTCCCACTCATGAGAAGTATACTTAAACTAGCCTCTCTCTTTTTCTCTTTGTCTTCTATGGGTAACAACATATGTGTCCTACCATTATTTTCTAGGGTATAATTATTCTTCCTTCCATCATGAATAACTTTTCGGTCAAACTGCCATGGTCTCCCCAATAAAATATGACAAACATCCATAGGAATTACATCACACAATACTTCATCCCTATAACCCCCTATTTTAAATTCAACTAGGCACTGTTGACTTACCATTACTTGATTTCCTTTCTGCAACCATGATACCTTGTATGGGTTTGGATGTGCAGTTGTCTTAAACTCCAACTTCTCCACCATCTTTGTGGATACTAGATTGTCAGTGCTCCCACTATCTATGATCACCTTGCAAAATCTATCCTTCGACTTGAAAGAAATTATGAATAGAATTGTTCGCTGAACTGGTTCCTCTACATCCTTCTCTTGTTTAAGAAGAATTTTCCTCATCATGAGGTTATTTCCTCCTTTTGCTTCTTCTGCTTCCACATGCTTCTTTGCTTCAGCAACATGTGCTTCTTCTCCTCCTTCATTCTTTCTCTGAGGACATTCCCAAGACTTGTGCCCTGGTTCTCCACAGGTATAAAATTTAACTACGCCTCCTATGGCTCTTCCTCTTCCTCTTCCTCTAGAAAAAGAACTTATTCCTCCATGTTTTCCTTCTCTAGAACTTCCACCTTTCTCTGGGTGACTATGTTTTTTATCAGCTTCATGCTTTGACTTCTAGAACTTCTTTGTCTTGGTTCCCTTACCTCTACATGAATATACTCCTCTACTTCATTGGCCTTGTTACCTAGCCAATTTTTCTTCAGCTTTCAAGGATGTTTGATAAGCATCCTTGAATTTACTAACAGACATCATGTTGATCTCCTCTTGTATTTCATATCTCAGCCCATTGATATACCTGGTTGTTTTCTCGTCTTCATTCTCTTTATGTCTAGCCCTGATATTTAGTCTGTAAAATTCCTTAGTGTACTCCTTCACTAATAATCCCCTCTGTTTCAGGTACTGCAATCTCCTGAAAAGATTGATTTGGTAATCCTTCAAGATAAATTTGGCCTTCATCTTGGCTACCATCCTATCCTAGTTTTTAATTTTCTGCTTACCATTGCTCTTGCATTCGTATTGCATTTCATCCCACCATAGCGTTGCATGACCCTTCAGTATTGCCACTGCATGCTTCACCATCTTGTCTTCTTTGATATATTCGTAATCAAAGTACTTGTCCATAGCATGTACCCACTATAACAATTCTTCAACTTCTAAATTTCCTTCATACATTGGTACCTCTATTTTTTCTATGGCTCCTATATTTGAAACAACTTTTATCAAGTGATCCTGTGCAACATCCTCTGCTACATTTTCTTCACCCTCTACTTCTTGGCTCTCATCGTCACTAATATCTCCAACATCTGGTGCTCTCCTCTATGTTGTTTCCATGGCATCTAGTCTCATTTGGAGTCACCTCATTTCTTCTTCCAGTTTTTCATTCTCTATATGCCTTTTGGGTGGCATGATTCCACTGTGTCGCCTACAAATGCAAATGAAATTTCTTGATACCAAAATTGATACCAACTTACCTCATTTGTATTTTTTCTGTTGTCTGCAAACAAAATTAAAATCATCTCTCACACCACCTTATGCATCCTCCCTACTCCCTCATAGGGTTGCGCGACCTCCCAGTCTTGGATCTTCGATTCTTGAGTCGAGTGACTCTATGAAAACTTGATGGTTTCCTTTTGTGACTATACACGGGACCTTTTAGCTTCTTGTTGTAGGTCTAATGGTGCTCGCAACCTTCCCTTTTTCTTTCCTATGAAATATTATATTATCGGGCATTAGATCCTTTTCTTGATAAGTCCTCTTGATGTGACCTTGGTGATGACCACGTGATTGCGGGCACAGCCAGAAGTGGTTTGGGGTCAAACTAATTTTGGGCCCGCAATATTCCTCAAACCTCCATTTTCCCTCCTAACAAAACCACAGTTTGAATTGCGGCCCACCCTCGATAATTTAAAATCTGCGCTACTCTTGTCCCCGAAATGCTACGGGATCGTCGATCTCATGATCTTGATGATATGGTCTGAATCGATGGTTCAAACCTACGCCTTTAAAATATACAGACCATATCTTCTCCCTCGAGACCAATGGGTGTGATCTCTTCACAGTTCTGGACTTTAGAGTTTTGAAATATCAAACCCAAGTCTCTTTCGTACTTCGAACTTCCAGGACTGGCGATCTGCAGACACCTATCCTTCCAACCAACGATATTGATCATTTTGGAACTAGAGGCTCCAGAGTTATCAAAATTCAACCCTTTCCTTCATTGGCTTCTATCTGAAGTCTCTAATCCACTGACGCATGTCCTTGTTGGATCAACAACTCTAATCTCTTTGTGTCTCCAGAATTCAGACTTTTCAACTCTCAAATTTTCTCTCCCCACGAAGTATGTGGATTTTTTACGCATGTCCTCTTGATATAGAAATTGAGGATTACTTCAGGACTTTACCCAGAGTGCACGGATCTATGCCATGTCTCTCTTAGATCTGACGGCTCTGAATCACTTCGGGTTTTCGGGTTTCAACAATCTCAGTTCTCAACCGAAACTCCTCAACAACTTGACCCGAAGATCATGATCTACTGCCAAGTGTCCACTTATATATCAAAGACTCTTGTCTCTTCATCTCTTCAATATTTGGGTGTTTCAACACTTCAATCTCCACCTTCCACTCGATCTTCCAACCTGTTGACACGTATCCTCCTGGATCTAACAATCCATATCCGCTCCAGACCTTTGGCTTTTCAGGCTTCGGATTTTTCAAGTTTAGAACTTGCCTCCTTCCAAAATCATAGTACCTGATGTCTTAGATCCACTCTGGCGATCTGATGCTTGAAATATTCCTCGAACAATATGACAGCTCAAATATGTTCCTGCGATCGGATGACTTTCGTTCTACTTCAGATTTCTATCTCTTCAGGCTTCGGAAACCTCAAGTCTCAAACTATGATATGTTCTCCCTCCTATGAGTGTCAAGTATTAAGGCTCATGCACCTTCCTCTGATCAGATTTCTATCGATCCTCTTCATTGTGATCCAATGGTCACAATCGATCCTCCTCTCGAGCTTCTTATTTCTTCCCGCATAGACGATTTATCAGTTTTCAAAGGTTTTGAACCTTTTCTCCTCCTATGAGTCTGAATTTGTGATCTCATCATCACTTATGAAAAGTGTTATCTCTCCTCAAATTGATCCTTGAAGGATTTTCAACTTCCCACACACACCTTACATTCTCAGGATTTTGATAACTTAGATTGAAGGATTTCTTGAAAATAAATTTTTCTCGCCCACCTGGCATTCCTTTGTTCTGGTTCTTTAATGCTTGGTCACTTCTTGATGTTGTGCACACATTGCACCTGGTCTGAGTTTTCCTTGTTCTCTCTCTGAACTCTTCTGAGTCAATCTGAGACTCAGTCAACGCATTTCTTGCATTCAAGATGCACACCTTTCATACAAGTATCAGAAGAGAAACAATTGAAACTCATCCAATTTCGTCATGAACTCATACAATCAATCTATCAAAGAATCATACATGAACAAACAAAAATAAATCACATACACAGAATATAAAATTCATTCATCTAGACATCAAATGAACACAGCCCAAGGATTTGGGACAATTTGTTTGTTCTATTCATTCATGAAAACAAATTACATAGTGTTTCTTCTGCTCTACTATGTTCTATGATCTCTCTCTGGTATATATCTCTTAGAATACTAATACATTCTATTCTATTACAATGGAACAATAAACTAAGGACCAGCTCCATGATATCTCATCGTCATGTCTGTAACCTATCCTATCAAACTCTTAGTGGTTACCTAATTTGTCCTATTACAATAACCAATAGTTATTGCTAGGTAAGATTCAACACTCCATATCTACAACCTCTTACATTTTTTCACGACTTTACAAAAAAGTTGCATATTTAAAATGTTGTTTACAAAATATCTCAACAACTTGATTTAGTTCTCAGTTAAATGTTGATTTGAAGCTTTGTCATGTTGAGATGTCGTTTCTTTGCCTCCACACTTGTGTTTTGACTTTGAAGGTGATTCTCCTACATACTTAATGGTACCACATCACATGTTACCTCGTCCACAAAGTTAGACGAAATTGCAAATTTTAATGTGCACTTCTTTTTTATGTGCAATTGATTATTGTTGCTTATCCATTTAAGTGTCTAAGGCTTATGATGAATATGTGTTTTTAATCCCAAATTCTAAACCAATTCCTTTGAAATTAAGTTATATTGAGATCCACTATCTATCAATGTGTCTATCTTAGTGTGCCTCATGATGACCCTTATGTGAAACAAGTTACTTATACAATCAAATCCTTCACCAATTTTACCTATCATACCAACCAATGAAACCTTAGATTCATCACCTGAATCTGATCCCAAGTTTGTGGGTTGTGTTGTTGTTGCAACTGTTTTCCTTCCCTTCTTTTCCTTGAACCACTTCGATCTATTCTTGGGATGAAATTGCCAACAACGGTCCTCATCATGCCCCTCTTTCTTGCAATGATTTCAAGATGGCTCCTCTTCCTTTCTTTCCACTGAATTTGCCTTCTTTCCATTCCACTTCCTTTTTTCCTCTTTCCTTCAATATGATTCCCCTGTTACACCAACCCTTGTTTTCCCTGCTTCAATGTATGTCACTTGAACATAAACCTCTTCAAGATTAGTTGGTCCAAACATGAATACAATATTTCGAATATGTGTAGGTAAACCTCCTATATACTTGATAAGACTTTCTTGGGTATGTAATGGAATATCTAACATTAATGCCATTTTACGAAAGTCATCTGTGTATTCTTGCATTGTTTGTCATTTTCTTAGTTTTAAAGATTACCATTCAATTAATGTTTTATATTTATAACCCAAAGGATAGAATTGCTTTCTAAGTGCAGAAATAAAAATTTTCCATGATGGAAATACATTACCCACTTGTTGTGTGCCATTTTGCAACTTGCTTTTCCACCAGATGAGTGTTGTTCCTACAAGTATCAATGATGCCAACTTGATTTGTGTAGCCTCATCCTTGATCTGTTACACACTGCAATAGACATTCATCTTTCTGAGCCAATTATCAAGTCTCTCTGCATTAACTTCACCATCATATATGGGTAATTCGAATTTAACATCACGTTTTAATAAAGTCATTTCATTCTTATGTTTATGGATATGTTTCTATGCATTGGATTTGGAACTTGAACTTGAAGAGGAAGGAGAAGCAGGAGGTGATGATGGAGGTGAAGGATTTTTTTTAGGAGGATCCTCTACTTCTTCACTTTTTCCCTTTGAAGATTCACCCAATTTTGGTCTCTTCCATTTCAATTAATCATCATACAAAACCTTCATCATCTCCGACATGGTGAAGAAAGTTTTTCGAAACTCTTTCTCATCCTCAGAAAGTCCCTCTTCTAATGCTATCTTCTCGCTTTGAGAAGTTATATTTCTCAATCCAATCAATGGATTGTCTTCAACAAGATCGCCTTCACCACAATGTATCTTTTCTATGGTTAACATGATGGTTAACATGAAAAAATCAAATCCAAACGTCAACTAGCTCTGATTCCACTTGATCCAAAAAGATATTTTAAATAATAATGGTTGAGTTATTATACATGTGTTTATTAACCATTTAGGAAGTTGAATGAAAGAGGAAGATTTATAGAAGAAATATCACAACCATATGCACATATACAGATCTGAAATAAATCAAGAATAACAACAAACCATAGAACACCAAACTAATAACGGAGTTTGGCAATCTCACCTATGTCTTTGGGCCTTTGTCTCAGTGGGTGAGGCTTTATTATTTCTGTTCAAATATTTAAAACTACATCACAATAGTGATAAAAGGTTAAAAAATGGATCTGGTCTTCTTCTACCATATCTCTAGAACCCAACAAAAGAAACGACATGGAAATCAGATGACTGGAGCTCCCAGAAATGGCCTACAAAGGTGAGCTCCTCAATAGCTTCTCTGCGTAAAAATGGCTTTGGCTTGGAAAATCTTCAGCATAAACTTTATTTGATTGTCTTCCCATGGCATCAACAAGCCTTGTCTTATATTGATCTGAATTTGTTAACCATATCCCAACTTCCCCCCAATATCTAGCCTAAAAAAGTGCCCGATATCCCCCAAAAAAGACCAAAATCCCACAAATTTGCTGAGAAAATCAATAAAAATCACTATTCCAAAGTCAAAAACCCACTTTTTCATTTGAATAGGGCACATCCCCTTTTTTTTGGCTCCTGAACATATGGGTGCACTGGTCCCTTAAGCTCCAACCCCTGGTCCTATGTTGATGGCGCATGTGTCCATGTTCCTTAGTCCACACACTCTGAACCGTTTAAGCTCCTTGGATCTAAGACAATGGTTAATCCCCCTGGTCGGTGGGTGATCCCAATAAACCAGGGCTAACCCTAATTCTTCAACACTCAATAAAATAGAATCGGGTCATGTGGGTGGTTTAGATGTGACTGGGATCTAGGATAGACCCACAACAAAAAGCGTGTTGAAACAAATAACAAGGAATGGTTATATAGCATAGATACATGACTGCGGCAGGGGCTGGGGCCTAGCCCCAGCCGAATTATCCGCCAACCACATCCATTGTCAAACTTAAATATAAGTGGAGACGTTAAGGGGTAAGAAACACCTGGTAGGCAGGCTCGTCACCCGACCTACACCCAATTCATTTCTCGGATAGGAGGTCAAGGGTTCAAAAATCATGTAGTTCAACCAATTTAATTTAACCAATCTATAGGTGCCATGTGGCAGCCCATGTCTGGGACACGTGACACCTTCTCATTCGTCGAGTACATTGCCACATGTTGACTATCGATTTTCCCACTTGTCTACCACCTGTACCTTCCACGTAAGTGAAACATGTTGTATGGATTTTACGGACCTGCCACGTCATCCATACGGACATGAGACATGTCACCACTGCAAGGGTGACATGTGTCACTCCTGGATTGGTCCACCTATATGACACATCATATGTTTGTATGCCCAGTCACCCTACCACGTGTCACCTCCAGATGCTGCCACATCAGTGCCAACTGTACCTTCCACTTCAACTGTATGGTTGTATGACTTGTACAATCAGTTTCCACGTGGCACTGTACGGACTATACATGCAACATTTTTTTCCCTATTTATCCAAATGAACAGATCGCGATATCTTGAGAATGTGACCTCCATTTGAGCCCATTCAAGTTGTGTAGGGTTCGTATTGATGAGGTCTATGCACATGTCTATTTTGAAGCCATTCTGATAAATTTGATGTTTAGGCCTTTCTGAGCCCCATCAAGCTCCTAGATCCAATTCTGGATCAATATATGTCAAGTAAAAAATATCATGTTATTCCTGAAAGAGATCTTTGTAAGAAATGAGTTCTTGGGTGGATCATGTGGCACCAATGGTGATTTCTTCTACAATTCCTGGTTTAGTGGAAATGTCAATTTTGAAGGTGGGGGAAATGTTGGCCATGTTTCCTTCTTCAAAATAATTTAGGGAACAGATAGGGTTTTTGAACCACTATATATGCTCTGAAGGAATAAAATCCTTGGTTTTGATTGTGCACATGGAGTCTTGGGTAGGAGGATGAAAGGCCTCATGTGAAAGAAAAAGTGCTCAATGATAGAGTGGACTTCATGAGCAATCAGGGTTAGTGAGTTCCTCTAGGATATCTTTGTCGCAATGAAATATACGAGAATACATGGGATCCTTGGAGGTGACAGGGGAAGATTTCAATGGGTAAGCGTTGTTGTCCTCAAGTGGTGAGGACATAGAAGGAATATTGTGTATAGGGTGCGAAGGACCACTGGACATAAAGTGAATGTCCCAATACTGTGGAAGGTACCTTGTTCATGCAGGGACTAATGATGAAATATATCGAATTTCAGTGATGTGAGCCTCAGTAAGGGGTGGTTAAGAAGGCTCTAGATGAGATGTTTGGTATACTACAACTAATGTTTGGTGAATCTGAGGTAGAGTTGAGCAATGATGAGTGTAGTGATCATATTTTGAATAGATGGCGCAAGGGAATTTGGTTCGCAATCCATTATTGCATGTGTTTGAGGAATCCATAGTAGCGATGGATGTAGTAGGTGGAGTGGTGAGAAAGGTGGTTTCTCTAGGAAGTTGGATCAGATTTCTTAGCTCGAGAACAATAGGACATCTATTAGTGGGGTTTCCTTCTCTTTTGCATAGTGCGCAAGGAGGTTGAACTCAGGGATGAAGTTGAGTTGTGGGATATTTATTTTTTCGTCTTCCCCCAATAGTGGTAGTGGTGCTAACAGTGGGGGGTGTGGAAGGAGCCTATACTGGGATTTTCATCAGTATTTCCTCTGTCTGAGGAGGGAGAGAGGATTGAGGAACCATCGTGGGTGGATGAAGCTACCATACAGGGATGGAAAGCACCATGTTTTGAAGGGTAAGGGTTGCAGCTACCTGGAATGCTTGGACTCCAGGTGGAGTTTATAAAAAGGAAATTTGGGTAATGGATTAGGGTAATGTCTCCCAAATCGGGATTTTCCCATGGAGGGGGGGGGGGGAATCTAGGATAATTGGTGTAGTGGGGTTCTCAAGGAATTCCTGAGGTAATAGTTCTCCAACTAGTGGAACTTTAATGTGGGTAGGTTCCTTGATGGGGGGATTATTGGCTTCGATATCGATTCCATTAGAAGATACTACACAAATTTGTGTTGAGGGGTGTAGGAGAGGTGATACTTTGAGATATGCCCCCAGCAAAGAGGGGTCCTTGAAGATTCTAGGACCCATGTCAATGACTGAAAAAGTGTATGAGCTAGTGCGAACAAGGGGAAGAATGTTATCGATGTTGGTGGAATGGTTAGGCTCATAATGGTAAGTTGGTCGATGGTGACAATTTTCCCGTTGTGTGGGAACGTCATCGTTTGAAACATAGAAGAGGAAACTTTATTCATAGAATACATGTAGCTACGTCCAAACATGATATTGTAATTAAGTGTGGCGTTGATAACTTCAATGTCGATTAAGATGGTTTTTCCCCCAAGTTCTATAGGGA
Source organism: Picea engelmannii (assembly GCA_009831015.1). Lineage (NCBI taxonomy): Eukaryota > Viridiplantae > Streptophyta > Pinopsida > Pinales > Pinaceae > Picea > Picea engelmannii. Next base: position 567,014 of record ML782156.1, on the reverse strand, counting down.
CATTTTGAAATATCCCTTCAGGGGATCATGGTTGACCATCATAAGCTCTCAGGGTGATGGCAGATGGTACTATCTCAGGGGAGTCGATTTTTTTCCAGACTATTTGGGACATGATGCATGTGGATGCGCCTTCATCGATGATACACCGATGAACTGTGATGTTCTGAATATTAACGAGTATCTGAAAAGCTACTAGGGCGGGGAGGTGTGGTTCTCTGCTATCTAGATCAAAGGTGATGAGTCTATTATCTGCTGGATCAACTTCCCCAAGGTGGAAAGAAAGGACTTATGCTAAGTTGGATAGGTTTGGAGGACCTCCAATACATACATTGCTATAGGAGACTATTTTAATTCGTCGATCAAACTATAGTTATGGGATACCCTAGCATGAGGGCTATGTATGTTTCTTCGTAAAGAAATAAGAGTTATATGAGGGTTTGATTCAAAGTTAGGGTGTGGAACCATCAATGGTTGTCCAGTTGTAGTTGGATCTATTTCCGAGGTGGTTGGGGTAGATTAAGGGTGAACATCGTACTGGAGACTACATGTTTGCATAAGAATTTATTCTTCACTGATCAGGAGGATGTTGTGATCAGTCAGATTTCCAGGTGGATTGGGACCAAGGTTTTGATTGTGGGCGATCAGGGTGTACCTGTTGTTGGGTATTCATCACACCTTGGTGTGGAATAGGGTTTTGCAAAATGACCGGAGGTGGATTTTTCAAGTATTGTTGTGGGGCTTGCTAAGGGGCAAGCGACACTGGAGGACATTGCACATTCATGGATTCTTTCATCTATTTGAAGTTGGAGATTTGGGGGAAATGGTGTGTATAATTTCCATACTCACCACAGAGAGTGCAAGCGAAGTTATTTTGGAGGCTATTGTTCCTCCCTTATCGTCGTGGATTGTTATTGTTGACCCCTTGGGGGTTTTGGTTTCCCCCAGCGGGATTGTTTTGTTGGGGGTTATGTCCTCCTGGTCCTGAGTTGTTATTTTTTTGGTTTTTTCAACGGATGGGATGGATTTTATGTACTCATTTGTTCAAAATTTTGAAGTTGTTGAATCGTAGAGGGTTGAACAAAGTTAACACTGGCATGTGGTAAATCCTAGTGGAGGCGAAATTATGTATGGAGGACTAGGAAATGGAAAATATGGATTGTTTTGTGGTGACGATCCATATGTAATATAGGAATTTTAAGCACTTTCACTAGTTCTAAGGTTGCATGTGTAGGTAGAAGGTGGACCCGTACTTGGTTGAGAGGTCGGGTGCATCATGGGTACCGGTGAGGGTCCACCCATTGGTGGAGGGGGAGAAAAAGTATATGAATGTTGGTGAGTGGGAGGAGGGTAATAAGACATCCCTCCATATGGTTGTGGATATTTATGTGCACCATAAGAGGGTAACGGGTGGCTATAAGGGTTGATATGGTTCATAGAACCAATCAACCCATCCGCAGCATGGGACATCCTAGGTTTGTCTTGGCCAAATGGTATGGGTCTAGGTGCATCAGGAAATATTGTTTATAAGTAACCTAAATGGGCATACATGAGGTCAAACTGTTGGGCCTTGTTGATGTCTTCCTCTTTTGACTAAGGAAAGTTGGATTCTACATATTTGACAATGACAGAGATAAGTGATTTGAGAAACCAATCTAGACTTTGTTCTTTGGTGGTTTCCGCTTTACACAAACTACGATGCCGACGCCATTCATGAATGTGATTGGATATATGGATAGAAACGGTTTGCTTGAACTCAGAGAGGAGTTATAAGTCAATATTGTGATGCACTGGTAGTTGGAAAAAGGTACAAAAGGCCTTGGCCAATGATTCAAAGGTGACATGGAACCTTGATTTTTCCTCCACATACCATTTGGCTGAGGAACTAGTGAGAGTTCATTGAAACAACCTTAATTAGATGGAATCATACATGATGTTTTTTGAAGAGAACCATAAGTGAAAGTTCATAACATGGTTAGCAAGGTCCTCTCCTATTTTCCCTTCGAACTTTGGAATATTTGAAGGGAGTTTGGTAGGCATATTGGGCCATGTGGGGTCATATAAAATAGGATCATTCATGAGTTTGGTCAAATCAGGAATTTTGAGGGATGCCAAGTATCACATAGGGAGATTTGGTGGAGGATTAGTTCCTACCATTGCATGAGTAGGTAGTGGACCTGTTCTGTGAGAGATATTTGGTGGGGTTGTACTTCTCCCTTGAGAGGAAATTTGACCCATGCCTCCTCATGAAGGAGAACTAATGGATGGATGGACTTGGGAATTGGACCCAAGAAAAGTGGAACCAAGTAAAGTTGATCCCAAAATAGTAGCACTCACATGTGTGTCAGATGGTTGAGCCAGTGAGTTGGCCAGACTAGGGACTCCTCCTAGAATAGGAGGGAGATTTTGCAAGCGTCTAGAATGATGGGGATTTTGTGGGTCCCCTATGGTTTCCGACTAGCAAAGTGAATTTGTGCAAATGGTGAAAAGAGAGAAATAAATGAACAAGAGATTTTGTATAATTTTGGACCTTCAAAAGATAGTATAACTCACAATTGCATGTAATCAAATGAGAATCATACATAAATCAACTGTAAAATAAACAAGAATGTGGATAGGTGGATTTTGTCCACGTGGGAGAAAAATAAAAACAAATGCTCATGTCATAAAAATACGTATCATCAATCCTCTCAAAGAGCATTGGACCTTCCAATAGCACTCAACAGTGGGGTCTAAAGCCACTGAAAGATGAACTAGTGAAGGTTGAAGTAATCAGTTATAATGAGGGGTAGAGGGTTCATATCCCGAAAGAGATGGTGATATTTCCCAATAGCCACACAAAATCTGATTAAGGTGTGATTGTAGCCCACAATGTCCACCTAGGTAGATGTCCTAAGTTTGTCCATTAGGTACCTCAGTCAAAGTGAGACATTTATATTTTTGGCCTCATAAATGGGTAATGGGATGGATGCCCTTCCAAGAGTTGGGTGACTCAAGGAGGGATGCATAGAACAACCAGACCTAGGCCTTCAACCCTTCACAGGTATCTCTCTGCCTTATGGTGTAGGAACACTTGACTTGGAGGATTTGAAAGTTCCCTATTTCTCAACTTATATTGTTTGAAAATGTGAGAATCAGATAACCGGGGGTTATTTGGATGCCTACCCCTGAGATCATACCTAGACTAAAAAAATTCTTTTGGCACCTCCTGTGAAGGAAAACTTTGTGAGTTTTTTGAAAAAATTTAGATGTGGTGGGTTGAGATATTGGGGGTGTGAACCAATCTCATTTGAATTAAATGGGTGTGGATAATTTTGAAAGAAGTATTGGGATGTTTCAAAATTCCTTTGGAGAAAACCAACTTCGACTGCCACTATTCAAAATAGAAATTATGTGTGTGAGGAGTGGCTTTGTGTGTGAGCAAGTGAAAAAGTGTGCCAAGATTTTAATAAGTTAAGTGTGATATTGCAACATGTCGAATTCCTATGGTCCTTACAAATCTTCATACATATCTTACTAAGTGTATTTGGTACAACCTTGTGGAATATTTAAAGCCCTAAATAACTAGCAATGTGGACATATGAGTCCTTTACAAATCCTTTAAACTCCGTAAATGTTGTTTACACTAAGAAAGATTTGAAACTATCCTCTATTGCAAGCATGTGGGAATGTATAGGCTCGTTACTTTGATATTTAAACTCCCCTTTATTGTGATGTAAAATAAGAAAGCATATTTAAGAAACTATCGTAAGTTTGCAACATGTGGGAATGTATGGGCCTTTACAAAACTTTAAGATGTTTTCAAAAAACTAAGAGGAACCCTAGGCGGGATTTGTCCTCTCCTAAATATTTTTGTTAAGGGAAATGTCCCTTTAACCACCTTTATGACTCTCAATATCACACTAGGGTGAAATGGAAGAGCATACTTGATGGTCAAAGTGAACTTCTAGTCCCAATTTAAGTGATTTATGTATGAAAGTAATAACCTCAACTTAAAATTTTATAAGCCAAATAAGCCATCCATGTGGAAACAAATAAAAAAGAGGATAATATTGGCTCTTTTTAACCCCTAATTGCGTATGTTATCTAACCTTTCATATGGTAAAGGACTCTAGGTGGAGTGTTCTTTCCTTACAAAGTGCATAAAAAATAAAAATTTGAAGGCTAGGGGCCCTCAAACCTTCATAAAAACCCTTACAATTTTGAAAAAATTGAGTTATGTGTGGGCTATAATTCTCACAGTCATGCAGTGGGTGCACATTGAGAATAATGCGTAGTGTAAAGAAGCCTCTGGTGCGCACAATGCACACAGTGCGCGTTTGTGGGAAGGAAAATTCGTGTACTTCTTGTCACGCATCGAGGGAAAAATTTCCAAGTGAAATACTCCTTCCTCGGCTTTTAATTTTGAATTTGACATGTTGGGAAAGGATATTTTTGGTACCTGCAAGAAAAAACAATCAAAATTAAGTGCTCTATAGGCTCAAATAGGGAGGAATTTTGTTAAAGCAAGATTTTCTTCACCCCATGCAATCTTGCACAGAAGGCCTTTTTCCATTTCCCTATGTAGACTTGAAATCCATTTTTTGAAAATACAAGAGCTAAAGACAACATTTTTCCACATATATCCACCATTCCTACTATATAACATGTGTATATGCAGGTTGTGCCACTACAACCTGCGTACATCGGAAAATGTGCCCAAAATTGAAAAATAGTGTCAGGTTTCCTTGTCACATCATGAGATCAATGATCCTTGGCCTTCTATATACTGGAAGAAATCTGAATCAGCCCTTTAGTTCCATTTGAAGGCTATAAATGGGACAAATCTAAGCTATGGAAAAGAGGGGAAAGAATTAAACTTTGAGAGCAAAGTTACTCTTGAGAAATTATTCACTTCACATTGAGTCTGCATCCCTTTGTCCTTTAAGTCTGAACACATTGTTCAGCCCCCAATCTCTTCCCTTAATGATTGAAAAATTCATTGTCTCTCTTATATGAGATTTCCTTTGGTGGAGGATTGAAGTGGTGAAGGCCTAGCAAGAAGGAACTTAGTTTCTCGGTTCTGAACCGTGCCGACAAAGAAGTCTATAACTCATTCACTTCTACTAATTATATATTAATAGAAATACACTTTTCTCATCCAATTAGTATCTCACAAATATTTGACTTATTATTCCATGGGGGTATTTTTTATGAATGTTGATGGATTATTCTATTGAATTTGATAACATCATATATTATCACCATATTCTTCCATTTCTTGGTTGTTTAGGACTAGTTGCAGGTATATTGCTTTGAGTCAAGTGCTCAACGGTGGACTTCATCGAACTGCTAGACTATGTAGGCCTCTTATCTTGTATTGTTAGCATATTTGTTTATATAGAATACTTGATATTAGTGTTGATTTCTGCACTCATTTTCGTATGTTGTGGTTTACCCCAAGCCATAGAAAGATTTTCCTCATAACAGAATTGGCGACCATATTGGGGAATCGAATCTTCATTTTCGGGGTTTTGAGTGTTTTTATTCTTAGATTTCTCTCGGTCATATTGAGTTTCTTGTCGTGTGATTACTTGACAGCCTCTGTTCACTCTAGGTATGAGTCTTTCATCCTTCTCCTTATCCTATCGTTTTTTTGACACATATATGTGGGTTTTTGCTTGACAGACGCGTACACATGCATGTTGTCTTTTAGCAAGTTGCATACATATGCTCTTTTCCCTTGAAAAATCATGTACACCAGCCTTTGTTGCTTGATTTATGGGAAGGTTTTGATGATTGTTGAGTCTTCTTAGGTCTCTGTAGTGACTTTTAAGTGTTTTTGGAATGACAAGAAACCAGTCTTTGGTTGAATTTTTGGGGCAGTTCCTTTCTCATCATATTTTGATTTTGATTGTCCTTGCACCTTTCGCTGGGTGTTTTTCTCTTTGATATTCTACTTTGGTTGTCTTTGTATATACACAGTAGAGTCTTTATATCAAGTTGTTGTTCAGTCCTTTCATTTTCATTTTTCTTATATTGAAAATACAAAAATATAAGGCATTTTAGATTGACTGGAATTTTTATCTCTTGAGTCTTTGTCATTTATCTTAGTGAATGTAAAGAAAGATTTCATTTTTATTTAGAATTGAAAAATTGAATTTAAAATTGCATTTTTAAGAACCATATCATTTATTGGAAATTGAAGTTAGGAATTTGCATTGTATTCATATTCATTTATTTTACTTGCTGAGTCATAACACCACTAGTTTCACGACTGAACCTTTTGAGTGAGCAAGGTCATTCAAATTAACTATATAATTTAAAATTTATTAGTAACGATTTTATTTTCTAGGGTGCACAACCTAGCTTAGGATTTAGTGCCTTGGAATAGGATTTTGTGAGTAAAATTCTCCAAGGCTATTAAATCAACATATGTGTCTGACTAACGGAGTGGATAAATCCATTGTATAATCGGTAATATCAGGAGGCTCCTCTTACACCATATTTAAGCTCGAGGTAGCATGAGTTAGGTTTAAGGGATATCGCTCCGATACCTTCTTAGCGTCAAATATATTTCTTGGAATCTATTCGTATATGAGGATCTTGCTAGTGCCCTTACCTCATGAGAGGCAGTGATTTCAAGGTTCCAGGATTTGCTTCCCTACCCATACGATGGACCTGACTTATGACTATTCATCTGTGCATCACTTATACCGTGGTTTCTTATTTTCTTGACTTAGGTACCACATAGGTTACTTGTAGGGGTTATTCTGTAGGTACCCTGGGTTAGATAAGGATCCAACAACTCACAACCTTTATGAAGGATTACCTCTCTAGGCGGATCTGACCGACTAGTTTTTAAGCCCACAAGGGACCTTATAACTAATTCTAATACCTCTGATATTTATCAAGGAGTCCCATGCCTCTCTTGGTCAAGGCATACCTACTTTAGAGAGGGATTCCCTTTACAACCACTTTATCCTGTTTGTGTGCATATTGGTCGTTTGATTAATTTTGGTGTTCTCTTTGATTACTAGTTGGCCTTAGGATATGTTTTTTATATCTTGAATCTTAAGTCATCGTGGAGACAAACCAAATTCCTCGTAGGTATCACCACTTGTTATAGTTACCACCTCATTTTGAGTCGTTTCCTTCTAAAATGCGTAGAGTTATTAAATGTGGTACACACACCTCCAATTATCAGACTTGTGATTCTACAAGGATGAGCATTGAACCTAGTCATCAAGATACTAGGAGCTCTTTGACTCCCATACCTACTATAGTTAATGGTACCCCTTCGACTCTTGCAACCACAATGGTTGTAGTGTTGGAGGCACCTATTATCACTACTGTTCATCCTATAGTGAATGCTTATCCTATTGCCACAAACCCATTTAGGTCTCTTGGTCACTCACCAGGCTATAATGTTCAGTCCATCTCGATGGCCTCTAGTTATTTTTCCTATGGTATACTGAATTTTACATCATATTTTTCAAACTCCATCCCAAATGTTGGCCCTAACACTAGAATTGGACTTGGGGGAAAAACTCCTCCTTATACTTTGTTCTCGTTTGGTGTCTCTCATATCCCTCAAATGACTCCTACCATGGGAGGCATTTTGTCTTTTAATCCTGGATCTAATCATGTTACTTCTGGGTGGAGTAACCAACCTAGAGGACAAACTTCTCCTCAATTTTCATCCTTTACTCTCACCTCCTCAATGTCGATTACGACCAACATGTTTGGCATGAAAAATCCACCTTTATCCTCTGGATTCACACTTGGAGGGGGTTAGTTTCATACCTTGGGAAACCCTCAACCCAGAGCCACTTCGCCTGGGGGACGTTTTTATAACCCTCATCAGAACATTCCTAATGGAATAATGCCCAACCAAACCCTTATGAATCATCCTAGAGGAGGGTATTACAATCCACAAATGAGCCATGGTGCTTACCAGAACCTATATGGGCTACGATTCACTGAACACAATCTTTCCAGGGAGCTTGGGGCCAGATGCCACAACCCCATCTCCCTTTTTTGGCCATGCTCAAGATGTGATACTTGTCTAAGTTTATGAACGAACCTGTGTGTCATGATCCTACATGCCCCCTTGTTCCCACCAAGATTCCTTCAAATATTCTAAAATTTAAAGGAAATAATGGTGAGGATCCTGGTGATTATGTTTATCACCTTTCACTTATGGTTCTCTTTGAATTCCCTTAACAAAGATTCCATTCGGTTAAGATTATTTCAACACACCCTCATAGGGGTTGCCGCAAAATGGTATATCAAGCTACCTAGGGGGGCATATGAGACCTTTAGTCAGATGGTTTTAGTCCTCCTTAACCACTTCCAAATTCTATTTCATTACGATGTTGGCCTAGAACTTCTATCGACCTTACATTAGGACAAAGCCACTCATATCTCAGATCCCATCCAGGAGTGGTGTAAACAGAAGAGGTTGATAAAGAACTGCATACCCCCGAAATTCCTGTTAGAGTGGTTCCTTAAGTATTTACAGCCTCCTATTTCAAAGGATGTTGCGACATTTGGGGTTACATCTGACAAAGAAGCAATATTCAAATCCCAACAATTAGATTTTATATATGCTAAGTCCGGTATGTTATACGAGATTATTTTGGACATAATAAGGTCAAACTATGACCCTAGACAAAATCCTGGACCTCATGCCGATGGCATTATATGCTCCGCCTATGTGAAATCTACAGACTCGATGACAAGCCATTTGAAAGAGTTGTGTCTAAACCAGTCTGCAGGAGGTCTAGATTAATCTGTGTCATCCAATCCCACTCAGTCGATGGATGTACATTCCATGCAATCGTTGAACCACCCAAATGGTAACCAACAACCAAGAGGGAATAAGAGGAAAGGACGTAATAATAATCGTAAGGGTGGGAAGAATAATAATAAACCCAAGTACAATGGTAATAATGAGAGGACAAATAATAATTTTGTTGAGGGAAAGCAGCAAAGGCGTAAGGTGAAATTTGCATGTAAGCTTTGTACAGATGATCATCTTACTCATTTATGCCCCAAACTTGCGGAACCTGCGAGGATATTATATCTACCTCCCATTGTGCTGACAAATCCTTTCCCACATAACCATCACATGGCCTCGAGCTCCTCAAACACTAGAAATGTGGTTGGTGGGAGTCAAAAACCACCACACAAGACGATGACAATTTGTGCATCAATATGGTCAATTCTCAGGTTAATGTGGCCACTTGATCTCACGATTACATTTCTCCACAAATTGTACCTGGTCTAGAATCTACTCCTCCTTCGGAGATGCCCTTGTAGATAAAAAAACCAGAACCACGACCTCATATTCTGAAAGGTGTTTTCAGGTGCTCTACCCACAATCTGAATGCTAGAGACACCCAAAATTACTCTATTGTTGAGGACTTGGGTCAAACCCCCTGTGCGATGTCAGCCTTGGAGGTACTCCAGAGGTGTCCTTCATAAAGGAATGCCTTATTATCTACATTAGGATCTCTAGACCCCAGTGGATTGAAAGTTATCAAGTTTTATGTTACAGATGTGAAGCCTCGCCTGCCTTACCATGTGTCATTCCAAATCCACGTGGGTTACTTTTAGTATACCATGAAGTGTGAAGTTATTGATGAATGCGCTGCAACATGTGTGATTTCCTTGGTCTGTTGGAAAGATCTTGGATCTCCGACTCTCTCTCAGTCTCCGACCATGTTGACTACTTTTGATGGTCATTCCTTCTTCCCTCATGGTATTCTTCCTGCCTTTCTAGTCTAGTTAGGTGGGAACACGGTAGAGGCAGATGTCAAGGTGATTGATGCATCCCTTGATTATAACTTGTTACCAAGACATAATTGGAATTACGGTATGACCACCATCGTATCAACCATCTTCCACACTCTTTGTTTTCCTCATGATGGGAAGATTGTGATGATCGACCAATTGTCCTTTGCATACAATATCCCTAGTGCATCTGTTGGACCGTCGATCCCCATGGTAAAAAATTCTCAGCCGACAACTGAGAATATTAGTGTCAGAATGTATTCATCCCTTATGGGTACCTTCAAATTCATGGAATCGATTCACGATGTTTACGCCATGTCCAGTAGGTCCGTTTTGTCAGAGAGGTCTGTTTCTTTCCTCACTTCCTATTTTAACGATCCTTGGACCCTACCTTCCTCAACTACATCTTCTAAAGGTCACTCACATGCTGGAATGAAAATGCCACTATTGGCAGCAGAGATAGTGTATCAAGTTGTTCTTGACTCTTCCGCCGATCCCGATCCTATTACCTCACAGACAGATGGGGAGGATCTTGTTCTTAATCTTGTGTGGGCCACTTCGTCATCTTGCTCACATGACTGCCTCAATGATACTTTTCCCTCGAATGAATCTATCATCAAGGCCATGAATGGTTGTGAAAAACCTTGGGATGATATGCATCATTGCTCTTATTTTCTCCCAGAGCAAGCTAGAATTGAACAAGATGAATTTCAATCTACTCTGAGCAAGATAGTCAGCCACACCATAGTTTCCCTTGTTAAATTTAGTAGCATCAACAATTATTCTCCAATGAGAGGCCATATGGGCCACGATGAGGCTAGCCAAGGAGACTTGGAGAATCAACCAGTCTTGTGAGGTATTAACAAAATCTAGGGGGGATGTATAAACTCTGTGAGTCAAACCAAAAGTTAAGATGAACAATATGCTATGTGAGTCTAATGAAAAATTCAGGGGGAACGTACAACCTCTGTGAGCCTAGTCAAGCCTTGTGAGCCATGAGAAAAAGTCAAGGCATCTAGAAAACGCTAGGTTGAATATACATTTCCTATGAGCTAGAAACAAACAATATTCCTAATATTTCAAATGATATAAATGTATTGATCTAGTGCGTTGGCACATGTAACATTATACACCATGAAGAGAATTTCAAATTTCCTTGTAAAGAGTCGAGTTGTAACTGAAGTCTCAAGTCTAGTTCTATTTTAGAACTAAAGTGTAAAGATGAGTTGTAACTGAAGTCTCAAGTCTAGTTCTATTTTAGATCTAAAGTTTAATGTTGAGTTATAACTAAAGTCTTAAATTTAGTTCTATTTTAGAACTAAAGTATAATGTTGAGTTGTAACTAAAGTCTTAAGTCTAGTTCTATTTTCAAACTATAGTGTAATGTTGATTTGTAACTAAAGTCTCAAGTCTAGTTCTATTTTCGAACTAAAGTATACCAGTCTCAAGTCTAGTTCTATTTTCGAACTAAACTGTAATGCTGATTTGTAACTGAAGTCTCAAGTCTAGTTCTATTTTTGAGCTAGAGTATACTCATATCAAGTCTAGTTCTAAGTCCGAACTAAAGTATGAAGTTGAGTTATAATTAAAGCATGAAAACAAGTTACTATTTCGAGCCTCTCCTCTTCTCCTCTTCACCCTATATAAGAAGACGTTGACCCCTCTCTTCAACACAGTTTTGATATGCAGGTTGAGGGTGAAGAAATAGAGGCACATATCAGTGGTAAATAGGCAGCATACCAAAGAAACATATCAGTGTTGTATATCAACAATAGAGGCATCATAATAGAGGTGTATTTCAGAAAGCTCTTATAGTTTTGATATGTAGGTTGAGGGTGAAGCAGTAGAGGCACATATCACTGACAAAGAGGCAGCACACCAAAGCAACATATCAATGTTGTATATCAACAATAGAGGCAGCATATCAGAGGTGTATTTCAGCAAGGTATTTTAGGTCTTTGTTAGGTCAGATTCATCTTGGAAATGTCTTTAAGAGAAGAACATTCACGATGGATATTTGTAAGTGATATTACATTATTAATGAAATAAAGGAATATCGTTTAATGGGGTTTTTCTCCCTATACAGGTTTTCCCTAGGGTATATGTGTTGTTGATGTGCATTATTAATCATCTACATAGTTATTTATATTCGATTATGATTTGGTATTGTTGAAGTGCATTAAGCTCGAATCAAAGTGTTGAAGAAAATAAAAGAATTAATCCGCATAAGAAATCAAGATCATAATTTAACATGGTGTCAGAGCTTAGGGTTTGTTAAACATGTTGAAGTGTTTCAGTAGGTACACATAGATCCAAGCTAGCTTGATTAAGTTTCCAGTGTGAGGTCCATGGCATCGTCCATTTCAATTGGGGTCGAGGATAGGCTCAAAGGAGATACCAACTTCATTGTGTGGAAGCTTTAGATAACAAATGTCTTACAGGAGCATGATCTTGAGTAGTATGTGACCATGGTGGTGGAGGAAACCACGAATAATGTAGGAAGAGTCAAGCAAAGTTGAAGAGAATCATCTCTAACTCAGTCAAAGATAATATAATGCCTACAATGACTTCGTTAATGACTGCCAAGGACTGTATGGATACCTTATTGAATCTATATGAGAAACAGGCTCCAATTCAGAAGAGGACACTTAAGCACAATCTTAAGTATTTGAATATGGATAAAGGTGAATCAATGGCATCTTTCTGTTCCAGGATATCCCATATCAAAGATCAACTTTTGGTCACAGGGGTGACTGTGGATGATGATGATTTAGTGCAGGCCATTTTTTATGGTCTTCCTTCTTCATGGGAGACCTTATTATCCAATGTAAGTGGGAGAGAGATTTAGCCCACGTTTGATAGGTTATGGAATGATTCCCTCCAGGAGGAGAGTCACACATCTACCATGAGCAAGCCAACAAAAGAAGAGCACTTAGCTTTAGCATCAAGATTCAAGGGAAAGAAGAAAGGCACTTTCTAGAAAGGATCTCAAAGGAATCCAAACACCAAAGGTACATTCAAAGGAAATAATATTGATACATCTAAAATTAAATTCTTTAGTTGTAATAAGTTGGGTCATTTTGCTAAAGATTGTTGGTTTAGAAAGAAATATCCTAGGAAAGGGAAACATCATGCCTCAACTGCTGAGGATGATGAATCCAAAAGAAATAATAAAAGTCCTTATAATGAGAAATAAAATAGAAAATAATATTACTTGGTTTCTGCCTTATCCAATTCAGTTTTCACAGGGCCAAAAAATTGGTTAGTAGACATGGTGCATCAAAGCACATGATAGGGTTCAAGGAGATCCTATCAGATTTTGAGAAAAAATCATTTTCATAGCATGTTGAGATTGGGGATGAAAATTGTTACAAGATAGAGGGAGTAGGTTCCATCTCCTTTAGATTGGAATATGAGGCTAGACTTCATGTTGATGAAGTATTATAGGTTCCAGGGCTCAAGAAGAATCTACTATCAGCTACAACCCTGGAGGACAAGGGATATTGGGTGATCTTCAAGGATAGGAAGGAACTACTATGGGCTAAAGGTATCCACTTAAGTACAACAAAACCCATTGGAACCTCCAGTGGAGGACTGTATGTCATGTCAGGATAGTCAATTCTGGCATTGGCTCCTGATGCAACTAGCTCCAACAAGTTGTGGTATAGAATACTTGGACATCTTCATTACAAAGCTCTTACATATCTACAAAACATGGTATGTGGCATGCCCTCTATTTATCTTAGTAAAAATGAAATTTGTAAGGGATGCATGCTACGTAAGAATATAAAGAAAACATTTCCTAGTTGTGACAACAGATCTCAGGGCATCTTAGATTTGGTTCATTCTAATGTATGTGGTCTAGTGTCATATTTGTTGGCCCTTGACCAAGTTTTGGAGAACCTTGCTCATGTTTGACCAATTTTGGGTCTTCGACGGGCTGGTTGAAGGAAGAGCGCAAGGAGAAGAGGAGATCATGGGATCGCGACCCCTTCTTAGGGAATTTTTGGGTTTAGGGTTTATGTAATGGGTATGGGATGTCAGCCCATGGGTTTACAGATGTTTAGGCCCTTTTGTAATGTTAAAATAGAAATCTAGGCAATGTAAGTAAGAGAGACATATATGTGTAATGTGATTGGTGAGCTAAGTGAAAACAGTTGTGGATGATTCATGCATGTTATGTGTTAAGAACTTACAGAGCTAAGTGAAAGTGATTGTAAGAAGCTTGTGTGTAGATTGTAAGAAGGCTTTGTTCATGAAACTAGCTCGAGGAAGGAGGGTCTGGAGAGGTGCATGCGGATCTCCTGTCCTATGCGGAGTGGGTTCTTATGGATCCGTTCTTGTAGAAGATTGAAAGAATACAACAAAGAAAAATAAAAGTTGGTGGACATAGCCCCACACTGGGGTGAACTACGTACATCATGTGTTTTGGTTGCTTTGTGAATTATAGTTGTTATGTTATTGATGTGATTTATGCTTAGTGTAGTGATATATGTTAGATGCATCTAATATAGTATATTAGTTCTTAGTAATGTGAATGAATGTTAGATTTGATATATTTCGATATGCTAAATGCTTGGATGTATTAGATCTTTTTGAATACTGCATTTCTCTCTAACTAGGGTTTCGACATGTAATGTGAATAAGGGTTAAATACTGATGAATGTTAACTGCTAAGTGCTCTTTTAAGTGTTGTAATCACATATTTGTGTCCCATCTAGGTTGTAGACACTTGAGTCCTGCAACCACCCCTGCCTCTACTTTGGGTGAGACTTCATATGCTTCGTAGGTGTTTCTGAAACGACTGGTAGTTAGGGTTTTGTTGGTGCTCTGTTGAAGTGTTGAACCCTGAGTCTTCCCCTGTGCCAACAAATGGTTCTGTTGTTGGGACCTGAAATTGTGATTGTTGGGAACTGAAGAAAAGAAAGCTATGTGCGTAGATCAGTTTCTTTAGTGTGCAATATTCTACTTGATTGTGAAGCTCTGTGCTAAGAAAGAAATCATATCTGAAAGAGGTAAGATCTTAAAGATATTTTCTCTAAGAAAGGTAAGATATGTGAAATTTTTTGTTTCAAAAGAATGGATATAGGCACGTCTAATAGATTTTGTCCTAGTCTGAAAACTAGGGAACAACTAGAATACAGAAGATTGGATATGAGTACATCTGATAAGAATAGTGCAAGATATGTTACTCCTATTCATAGAAATAATTTTTGGACTAAAAAATGGATGTAGGATCCTAGAAATAATTTTTTGCAGGTTAGTTATTGTGATCCTAGTGCGCAGTATAGGAAAGGTTGGGGATCATTTAAAAGAAAAAGGGGATTAAATATTTTATATAGTTGCAGAAGACCGAGACATATTGCTAAGGAATGCCCTGGTAGAGGTCCTAGTTGTATTTTTTGTAAATCTATGGACCATGAAGTTTTGGATTTCCCTACAATGATTACTAAAGTTGAAAAGATAAATATGAGACAAGAAAACCATGATATAGGCCAATAAACTAAGGATATTATAAAACCCCAAAAAGAATCAGAGACTGTATTATTACAGATGAAAGAAATCATGAATGATCATAGGGATATCAACTTATCAAAGATGTTAAAAGAGAACGAGTGCATAGAAACAAGAATGAGATTCCTCAACATAGACTTTGTTCTTGATGAGGAAACCTAGATGAATATCATGACAGAAAGAACTTGGGAAATTTTGGGAAAGCCTGCTATGGTTCCTTCATTAGGAGGAATAGGCTTATTTAGAGGAAAGATGATAACCATATGTGGAATACTTACCCAAACATCTATGAGTTCTCATGGAACTTCGACAAAAGAAGAATTTGAGATCGTTAAATTTGTTGAGAATAGTGCTCCATTTACTATTTTTCTAGGAAAAACCTGGATTGAGAAAGATCAGATATGAAGGAAACAAGAAGAGGAGGATCTAGAAAAGAAAAAGCAAGAAATAACGGATTTCATGGCTAGGATAATAATGCACTTACTAAAAGAAAAAGAGGACCAGTCAAAGCTACTAAGGACTAGAGATCTGGACGTCAAAGTTGAAAGAACACAGGAAGACTTGAAACACCTATCTCTACAAGAAAGTAGATCACCTACCCCATAAAGAGAAGAAGTATCACTCTCAAAACTCTTGAACAACCTGCAGCAGTGTGAAGTTACTATGCCAAGAGGAGATAAGAACAATAATGAAAAGAGGAAACCAGTGACTCATATTAGAGGAAATAAATCCAGAAATCTTAGCAAGAAGAAGGCAACATTTGAAAAATTACAAGAATTTCCAGGGAGGACTTCGTAGAAGGAAGGCTTCTAGAACTGGAACTTCACCAGGATATCAAAACAACAAATATTGGCACTTCTCCACGGAGAAGCAATATGATTGTTGGAGGCATCCCAACTGTTATCCCAATTCTCTAGAATGGCTCAAACTACAATTATGTCTAGAAATATCGCCATTAGACCGTTGGGACCGTGCCAGAATAGATGGAATTACATTGATTGAGGTGTTCCTGCCCATTAGAGGAGTCTGTTACGACATTGTCTATTTATCCCATCAAGCGTTGCATCGAGAACCCTTTTGCAAACAATGATTATTCGATCCCACAAAGAACTAATTTCTTTCGCATTGTACCTATTTGAGACCTCACTACCCATTCTATTACATCGAGTATTTGATCACCGAATGGAGATACCTGATCTCCGGCATGCATGTCGGGTGACTTCAGCAAAGTAGAGAAATCCATCGAAGATATCCTCATTGACCTCATGGATGAGAAGGTCATTGCCACAAGAGTCCAAGCCCCGTCGATGAGAGGAGTGCAAGCATCCTCGTCGAATGTTCATGGATCTTGACCATCACGAGTTGTGACAGAGAAATGAACCAAGCATCGCGATGACTTGGTGAATGTGAAGCTCATCCCTTCTATCATGCCCGATTATATCATGCTTTTGGCTGGTGCTATGAGTCATGACAGTGTCCGGAGGGATTTTGACTACACCTTGATTACTATGTACCTCCCGAAGGGGATACGCACAGTAGGACCATAGTTAGGACAAATCATGACGTTGAAGATCAGTGACTTCAACCTAGGAGATCGAAAGAACCATGGAATGTTCACCCCACACAATTATTTAACTAGGACCAAGGGGAAGAAGTCGAATATCATCCCCTATCCCTAGACTAGGGACATCACGAGGTCCACTATCATGAACGTGATAAAGATACCACACTTTGGAAGGAATTAAGAGGTTAAAATGTACGTTAAACTCCTGTTGTCTTGCTTCCATGGAAGTTATATGTGGCTAGAAAGATGTATCACCATAGATTTAGCGTCGATCCATTGAATCACCGAATTAAGTATGAAAGGACCAAACCCACAAGAATTTAATCCATGGAAGGCTGTAGATCGTGCCCTGGCGTAGAAAATTAAAGATATCTACAGTGATGTGGAAAAGGGGAAGTGATGCTACAAGGTAGCCTCCATTAAGAATGGCGCAGTGCGCCTAGCCTACCAGTTGATTGCTGGTAAGATATTAAGGAAGAACAGACCCATGTAGGTCACAAAGTTCATTGTTGACCTCATGGGAAAATGTGTGGAAGGGCTACAAATGAACTGGATGAGCTACCTCATCAACTAGTTAGAGAAAGACTATTTTGAATCTTAGGATCAAGGCTACGAGTTATACTTTAGTTCATTGTTGATCCTCATCGCTTTCATTTCTTGGGAAATGCCGAAAGGTGCGGCCTTCCCTCAGATTGAGCCATCAGAACCCTTAGCTACGAAGTTCACCACACTCTGATACTCGACTGACATGGAGAAATAATGGAAGTCAAATGTTTTGTTCCACACCTACTACCTACATTTGAAGAGGGATATTGAGTCTTTCCCTCAGATGACACTGAAAACCATGTATAGGTTCAGACCATTTGTTAAGTTTCATGCAGATAGAAATTATATTTATATCACTGTGAGCGGAGACGAACACAAAGAGGAGCTGCAAAGCTGCTATAAACTCATAGAGGAGGACATGGAAGAAATCACTAAGGAATGGCCTACAAAGTTCCTGATACCAATCGACTAGGTAGAATTGTCGAACCCCAACCTCATCGAAAATCCGGTGGTTACTCGCGAAGAGTATGATGCACCCAACAATAGAAAAAGGAAGAGGTATAGGACCTGAACACCACATCATAAGAGACTGCTTCAGACTCACCTAGAGGGGGAGGTGATGATGAAGTATACAAAGAAGAGTACAAAGGAGAAGAATACAAGAAGAAACAAGGCAAAGTAACATCGCCTAGGGATCCTATTGATGAAGTTGAGACCCCCAATAAAAAAAATGTTTCCCCCACGAAACCTACATCATGGAAGAAGTCCAAAGCTACTAAACCATAGATGCAGACTGTGATAACGATGTATGACATAGATTTCATCATCGTCATTTTCTCAGATACCTCAAAAGATATATTATAGCGTAATGAAGCCAAACAAGAGACCATGTATGAAATAATTGAAGCAGAGTTGAAAGGGGTACAACAAGACCTCTACTCTAGCCGCGTAGTGTCTACTGCACCCCCATCATCAGAAGGAATAGAGTTGGGAGATGAACCTACCCAGCTATGTCGAATAGCAGATGCGATCAAAGCTCACCCTCATTGTGTTCAGGAAGAAAAAGAGCAGGCCACAGAGACCTAAAGAAAGAAAAATAGGAAGCCATAGAACAATGCCGATTTGCGTAACAGGAAAAAGATGACATCCAATGTTAAGAACCAAATACCAATATAGCATAGAAAAGCCTCATTAAAAGTACTCAACACATTGAAAGAGATAATTTCAGATAATAAGATTCTTCGAGGTGGAAACCTCCTTTTACCCCACTTAAATGTTCAAGTACAAGATGATTCAAAATGAAAATGTCTCCTTGGTATATATAGGAGACTAGGAGGTATAATTACAACTAATGGCCTAAAGCCGACAAAAATAAAATAACATTACTAATATAATATGCCCCAATTAAGGGGTGATGAGCCAATATTAGGGATTAACATGCCCCTCCCCTTGAGACAAGTGTTGTTCGCAACGCTTGAGTGACTTTGGATGCTTATGTATAAAAGACTCATCTTCCCAAGTGGAATCTTCAGTCGATAGTTTCCTCCATTTAATGAGATAATCTCAAATGGATCTATTCCTTAGCTAGCGAATTATTGTGTCAGTGATGGCTTCAAGTTCCAATATGATTTTTCCTTCCTCGTCAAGTTCTGGAAATATAGTTTGAACCAGGATCTTTTCACCTATAACCTTCTTTAAGCATGAAACATGGAAAACTGGGTGTACTCATGAAGATGCAGGCAACTCTAATTTGTATGCCATATTACCAATCTTTTGCAACACCTTATAAGGGCCATAGTACTTTGGTCATAATTTACTATCCTTCTTGGCTTGCTTGAGGGACATCTGTTTGTATGGTTGTAGTCTTAAAAACACCCAATCCCCTACTTCAAAACTTCTTTCACTACGATGTTGATCTGCTTGTTCTTTCATGCGATTGTGTGCCATGGTCAGGTTGTCCTTTAAGATTTGGAGAACTTGTTGTTGATTCCTGATGTGATCTTCCACTGCTTAAACCTTAGATTTTTCTTTTAGAGAAGAAGTGATGGAAGGAGGGTGGTATCCATAAAGTGACATAAATGGTGTCATTTTTGTTGCAGTATGAAAGGAAGTGTTATACCACCATTCTGCCAAGG
>ML782156.1:486713-545867 GCA_009831015.1 Picea engelmannii | reverse complement strand
GAATTCATCAACCCTTGGAATGTGGAAGGTGCATTTGTAAGGCCAAAAGGCATGACCAAAAATTCATAATGGCCTTGATGAGTTCGAAATGTTGTTTTTGGGATATCTTCTTCCTTCATTCTGATGTGATGATACCCTGAACGAAGATCTAATTTTGTGAAATAGATTGCTCCATGTAGTTCATCTAACAATTCATCAATGATAGGAATGGGAAACTTATCTTTAATAGTGATCTTGTTGAGCTCTCTATAATCTGTACACATACGCCATGAGCTATCTTTCTTGAATACCATTACCACTGGTGTAGAGTAAGAACTTTGGCTAGGTCTAATAGTGCTAGCCTCTAACATTTCTTCAACCATGCACTCAATTTCACTTTTCTGGGTGTAAGGGTATCTGTATGGTCTGATATTAGGAGGAACAATCCCAGGAATTAGGTGAATTTCATGATCATGATTTCGAGTGGGTGGAAGACCTTTGGGAATATCTTCAAAAACTTTGGAATGTTTATCAATGATATTTTGGAGATCTTGAGGAATAGATGGCTTAGATGTTTGAATATCCAGTGAGAATAGTTGTGCAATAATACCTTGATGCCTCTTTTTTAATAATTGTGTCATGCCGTTAGAGCTTATCACCTTACCGGGTTTCTGTGTGATACCTCTTAACTCAATTTCTTTTCCTTCCAATGAAAATTTCATGAAAAGTTCTTGAAAATTAAAAGCCATTGTTCCTAATGATTGTAACCATTGGATTTCTAGTACAACATCTTCACCACCCATGGGTATAGCAATCATTGGACTATTCATTACATATTCCCCCATAGTAAGATTTATCTTGCATTTTCCTGAGCAATTGATAGTTCCTCCATCTGCAATCATTATTTGAAACTCTGGTGCTGGATATACAAAGCAATTGAGATCTTTGGCTAATTTATAGTGAATGAAATTATGAGTACTGCCAGAATCAATTAAGACTATTACCTTTTTATTTTTGATGTATCCTTCGATCTTGAGGGTTTGAGGAGTGCTAATTCTAGCCAATGCATTACACGATATCGTGGGAGTCAACTCTTCAAACGAAATTGCTTCTATGTTTTCATCTTGAGACGGCTCTTGTTCTTGTTCTTCTTCCTCTTCACAATCTATGTAGAATAATTTCTTCTCACCACACTTATGTCCCTTACTATACTTGTTGTCATAATTAAAGCATAAACATTTTTCTTGTCTTTCCTCCAATTCTTGAGGTGTCAACCTTGTAGGTTGAGGTGTTTTAGAAGAAGGAGCATTGTTCTCTCTATAGATGTTAGGATTGGTCCTTCTAGTATCCATAGCCATATTTTTACTTTCAACATTTCTTGCCACCTTAAATGCATTCTTCAATAATTTGGGTTCCCAATGGAAAACCTCATGTTGAATGTTATCCTTTAAAGTTCCTATGAATACATCAATCAGTTGCTCATCTAGAATATCGATTACCTTTATATTCAATCTTTGGAAGTTCTCAATGTGCTCAGTAACTGAACCCTTTTGCTTGAGATTTATCAATTGACTAAAGAAGGTATTTCTCCTTGTATCCTCATAGTGTGCTATCATTTCTTCTGTGAAAATTGTCCAAGTGACGAGTGATTTGCGAGGACAAAGC
The DNA here is from genome assembly GCA_009831015.1 of Picea engelmannii. Classification (NCBI taxonomy): domain Eukaryota; kingdom Viridiplantae; phylum Streptophyta; class Pinopsida; order Pinales; family Pinaceae; genus Picea; species Picea engelmannii. Next base: position 544,223 of record ML782156.1, on the reverse strand, counting down.
CATCGATACCATACAAATGGATTAGGTTCTAAATATAAAGAAGCAATCCATACCTTTTGTGTATGCGGCACATTATGGAGATCAAATAATTGCTCCATATGAAGTATCCATGTGATTGGGTCCTTGCCATCAAACTTCCTCATATCAATCTTAGGAACATGGTTGGTCTTCAAACTAAAGTTGGAGTTTCTCCATTCTTGATTCACCTTCCTTGTGTCCTCATCATGAATTTCATGGGATGCATTTTCACTTTCAGGTGTCTTTTCTGTTACGAAATTTTTCAATACTTCCTTGATATCCCCTTTTAAACCATCCATCTTAGTATCTGACTTAGCTTCCGTTGAATCCATCTTAGTATCCAACTTAACTTCCATTGAATCCATCTTCTTTTGTAGTTCACTTATGTCCCTATGCATTTATTCACCTTCATCAAAAGTCCAAGCAGGATTTTCTAGAGGCTTAGTTGGTGTAGAAGTTCCCTTTTTTGGTGGCATGTTGGCAAAGTATCACTTTTGAACCTTGATTTTGAGGTGGTTCTTCTAGAAAATATTTCTTTTGTTGTATCTCCCAAGTTTTAGCCTTTCTGGGTATGAAACTTTATTTTATGTAGTTCTCTAATATTTCTTCTTTGCAATTCCACAGGTCAAATCAAAATTGAATGTTCCAAGTGGTATTTATGGTAACTTCCCCACAACTTGCCGATTTTTGTCCTTTCCAGGAGATATCATTTGTATAGAGTGCCCCGCACAAAATAATTGATATTAAATTTTGAAACTCGCGCCAGAAATACTAAAGACTGTCCACGATCCAATGAAACTAGTCCAACTCAATTTGGATACACTAGGAAGAAGTTATGATTGTTTTACCTGGAACACTTTCTTGATACTAGTCAATAGGACTAGTCAGATACCCTATCTTACACAGGGTGTATCTACAAATTTAAGATGACCCAGAATCTGAAAATTTTACCACAGATACCTTACCAATTTCTGTAAATATCCTCCAAGAGCATGGTCTGAAATGTTACGGAAATGTTTTTATAGCGAAAATTCCGCAATGACTCATTTCAGGATGATTCCAGAACCCTTTCTTGTACATGCTGTATCTTTGAAAATATAAGGCCTCAGGAGATGAATTTTGAATTCAAAGTAGCTTGATACATATACTAAATATCCTCCAAGACGTTTCTTCTGAAACATTGTAGAAAAAAAGTTATAGCGAAAATGCCAAGGTCTCTCAGATGTAGTAGCGAAACCCCAAGACCTTGAGCTCTGATACCATATGTTAAGAACCAGATACCAATATAGCATAGAAAAACCTTAGAAAAAGTACTCAATGCCTTGAAAAAAAGATAATTTCAGATAATAATCCTTTTCTAGGGGGCAACCTCCTCTTACCCCACTTAAATGTTCAAGTACAAGATGATTCAAAATGAAAATGTCTCCTTGGTATATATAGGAGACTAGGAGGTATAATTACAACTAATGGCCTAAAGCCGAGATAAATAAAATAACATTACTAATATAATATGCCCCAATTAAGGGGTAATGAGCCAATATTAGGGCTTAACATCCAAGCCAATTTTGCAAAGGATAGATAAGAGATCCAGAAAAAGAAGGAACAACTGCTCACAGAGAAGATTGGAGTTAAAGAAATAGTCACTAGAGCACTTTGCTCTGTGAAGGGTTTAGAAAAGATTGAAGAAGATCAAGTGGAAATCCATGTAGGGAAGATTTTTTAATCCATTCAGCACCTCCAACAAAGGATAGAATAATTGGAGTTACAAGCAGTGCCAAGCACTCCACAAGAAGTGTGAGACCAGAGAGAAGAAACTGCCCAGAGTGCATTCCAAAGAATCAAGGCATTGGCCTTAGAATGTAAATAGCTTAGCATTCAAAGTGTGCAAACTTGCGAGCACCTTGCATAGGACCGTGAACTAAGTACACTTGATTCACAGTTTCAGGAGGCCAAGCAACAAGCAACAACAGTGCAAGAAAAGTTGAAGCCAATATCAATGGTTGAGAGGATGAAATGATCCCAAGAACAACACATGGTTTAGCAACAAGTCCATGTCATACAGAGTAAGTTCATGGAAGTGACTCAATGACTCCAACTATTGCAGGATGTAGCTTGCACACTTTTTGAGGAAATTGAAGGAAGAGGTGCAGAACTAGAACAAGTGGTCACCATAGTGGAACATTGCTTGGAAGAACTTGTGACGAAGAAGGTTATTCAAGAATTATTTGAGCAGGAGGCTCTGGCAAAGAAACAGGTCGAGGCATTTGAGCAAGAGTTACCCAGACTAGAGTGACTCGGGATGAGTCATAGGTGAGTGTTGGGGCCTGTTGGCCCTTGGCCAAGTTTTGGACAACCTTGGTCATTTTTGACCAATTTTGGGACTTTGAGAGGCTAGTCAAAGGCAGAGTGCAAGGAGAAGCAGAGATCGTGATATCTCAACCACTTATTAGGAAATTTTTGGGTTTAGGGTTTATGTAACGGGTATGGGATGTCGACCCATGGGTCTACCCATGTTTAGGCCCTTTTGTAATGTATAAATAAAAATCTAGGTGATATAAGTAAGAGAGACATATATGTGTAATGCGGTCGGTGAGGTAAGTGTGAACATTTGTGGATTCTTTGTTCATATTGTGTGTTAAGAAATTGTAGAGCTAAGTGCAAGTGATTGTAAGAATCTTGTGTGAAGATTGTAAGAAGGATTTGTGCTTGAACCTAGCTTGGGGAAGGAGGGTATGGTGAGGTGCATGCAGATCTCATGTCATATGCAGAGTGGGTTCTTATGGCTCCATGCTTGTAGAAGATTGAAGGAAGAAAATAAAGAAAGAGAAGATTTGCTGGATGTAGCCCCACACTAGGGTGAACCACGTATATCCTATGTTGTGGTTGCTTTGTGCATTATAATTGTTATTTTATTGATGTGATTTATGCTTAGTGTAGTGATATATGTTAGATGAATATGATATAGTAGCTTAGTTCTTAGTATTGTTAATGAATGTTATATCTTATTGAATATTGTGCTTCACTGTAACTAGGGTTTCCACTTGCGATGTGAATAAGGGTTAAATACTAATGAATGTTAGCTACTAAGTGTTTTGTTAAGAGTTGTAATCATAGATCTGTTTCCCAGCTAGGTTGCAGACACTTGAGTCCTGCAACCACCTCTTCCTTTACCTCGGGTGAGACTTCATCTGCTTCGCAGGTATTGCCGAAAGGGACGATAGTTAGGGTTCTGTTGGTGGTTTTTTGAATCATTGAACCCTAGATCTTCCCCTATGCCAACAAATGGTTCTATTGTCGGGACATGAAACTATGATTGTTGGGAACTGGGACCCGTGCGTAGTATTCTACTTTACTACGAAGCTCTGTGCTAAGAAAGGAATTAGATCTGAAAGAGGTAAGATCTTAAAGATTTATTCTCTGAAAAAGTTAAGATAGGTGAAAATTTTTGTTTCAAAAGAATGGATCTAGGTATGTCTAATAGATTTTTTCCTAGTCTGAAAACTAGGGCACACCTAGAAGAAAAAAGATTGGATATGAGTATATCTGATAAGAATAGTGAAAGATATGTTATTCTTATGCATAGAAAGAATTTTTGGACTAATAAATGGATGCAGGATCCTAGAAAGAATTTTTTGCAGGTTAATTACTGTGATCCCAGTGCACATTACACGAAAGGCTGGGGATCATTTAAAAGAAAGACAGGATTAACTCTTTGCTATAGTTGCATAATATTAGGACATATTGCTAAGGAATTCCCTCGTAGAGGTCCTAGTTGTCTTTGTTGTAAAGTTATGGACCATGAAGTTTTGTATTTCCCTAGAATGATTGCTAAAGTTGAAAAGATGAATATGAGACAAGAAAACCATGAGACATGTCGAGAAACTAAGGATATGATAGAACCATAGAAAAAATCAGAGACTATATTATTACAACTGAAAGAAACCCTAGATGATCATAGATATATCAACTTATCAGAGATATTAAAAGAGAAGAAGTGCATATAAACAAGAATAGGAGACTTCGACATAGACTGTGTTCTAGATGAAGAAACCTAGATGAATATCATGACAGAAAGAAATTGGGAAATTTTGGGCAAGCCTGCTATGGTTCCTTCATTAGGAGGAATAGGATTATTTAGAGGAAATTTGATAACCCTTTGTGGAAGAATTACCCAGATATCTATGAGTGCTCATGGAACTTCGACAGAAGAAGAATTGGAGATCGTTAAATTTGTTGAGAATAGCGCTCCATTTGCTATTTTTCTATGAAAAACCTGGATTGAGAAAGATCAGATATGAAGGAAACAAGAAGAGGAGGACCTAGAACAGAAAAAGAAAGAACTAAGGGATTTCATGGCTAGGAGAATAACACACTTACTGAAAGAAAAAGAAGACTAGTCGAATCTACTAAGGACCAGAGATCTAGATGTCAAAGTTGAAAGAGCACAGGAAGACTTCAAACAACTATTTGTAGAAGAGAGTAGAGCACCTACCGCAGAAAGAGAAGAAGTGTTACTCTCAGAGCCCTTGAACGACCCACAACAGTGAAAAGTTAGTATGCCAAGTAGAGATAAGAACAATTATGAAAAGAGGAAACCAGTGACTCAGATTACAGGAAAGAAATCCAGAAATCTCAGCAAGAAGAAAGAAAAGTTAGAAAAATTACAGGAAGTTTCAAGGAGTACTTCGTAGAAGGAAGGTTTGCAGAATTGGAACTTCGTCGAGATATCAGAACAACAAAGATTGTCACTTCGCCAAGGAAAATAAATATGACCATTGGAGGCATCCCGACCATTATCCCAACACTCTAAAATGGCTCAAACCGCAATTATGGCTAGAAAGATCTCCATTAGACCGTTGGGACCGTGCCATAACGGATGGAATTGCATTGATTGAGGTGTTCCTACCCATTGGAGGAGTTTGTTACGACGTTGTATATTTATCCCATCTTCTCAGGGATGAAACCTAAAGTAGGGAATCTAAGTATATTTGGGTGTCCTCTGTATATTCATGTCCCTAAAGAAAAGAGGAAAAAGATGGAACCCTCATTAAAGAAAGGGGTTCTTGCGGGGTACAGTGAGAACTCCAAGGATTTTAGGATTTATGTACCAGGTCAAAGGAAAATAGAGGTAAGAAGAGATATGACTTTCCATGAGGAAGTTGCATTTAAGATATCTATAGAACTTCAGCAGGAATCAAAAGTAGTGCAACCAGCTTCACCCTCTTCTGAAAATAAAGAGTCAAATGATCAGGGGGAGGAGCCTCGTGAAGGGCCATGTAATGAGCCCGCGGAACCTGCTGAATTGTTAGAAAGAACTCTTGAAGAACCTCTAGCCAAAAGGAAGCTAGGATGGCTTAAAGAAACAATACAGGAAGTAGAAAGAAAATTTTCTCCCAAAGGAACTTTCAGGGAAAGGAAGAGGCCTCATAGGTTTGGAGGCTATGTTGCACTCATGAGAAAAATTAGTGATGTTGAACCTTCTTCATTTGAATAAGAATATAAATTACAAGTATGGAAGGATTCCATGCTTGAGGAATATAGGTCTATTATAAAGAACAATGTTTGGGACATTGCACCGAGGCCAAATGACAAATCAATGGTTTCTTCCAAATGGATCTATAATATCAAACATCCAGTTGATGCAAGTGTTGAAAAATTCAAAGAAATATTTGTAGCCAGAGGATTCACTCAGAAATAAGGAATCGACTATGAAGAGAATTTTTCCCTTGTAGCCAGGTATACCTCCATTAGAACTATTATTGATTTATCTCTTGTTCTTGGTTGGAAGCTACATTTGTTGGATGTAAACACAACATTCTTGAATGGAAAGATTGAACAAGAGGTCCTTGTGGAACAACCATATGGTTTTGTAATACATAACAAAGGCACTCATGTATGCAAGATAAGGAAGGCCTTGTATAGTCTTAAGAAGGCTCCCAGAGTTTGGTATGAAAGGATTGATGGCTTTATTAAAATCTCAGGCTTTCAGAAACGTGATGTTGATGCAAATTTTTACTTCAAGGTAATAGGTAACCAACCTGTTATACTAATCCTGTATGTTTATGATCTATTTCTAACATTGTATGAAGGGTTAATAGCCTGGTGTAAGAGGGAGCTAACCTCAGAATTCGAGATGAAAGACTTAGGCTTGATGCATTACTTCTTAGGATTGGAAGTGTGGCAAAGACAGGGCAAGATATTTCTGGCACAAGGAAAATACACAGTGGATGTACTAAAGAGGTTTGGTATGATGGATTTAAAATCCATGTCTACTCCGATGGTTACCAACCTGAGGAAACTGTATGCTTCTGATACAGGTTCAGATTTGGTGGATCTCACCATGTATAGGCATTTGATTGGATCATTGATGTACATTATCCACACGAGGCTAGATATATGCTATGCAGTGATTGCAATGAGTCAATTCATGACTGAACCGAGATAGAGACACTGGGTAGTAGCAAAGAACATGTTGAGATATCTCAGAGGGACCATTACTTATAGTATGAGATATACATATGGTAGTGGTTTATTTCTACATGGGTATGCAGATGTTGACTGGGCAAGAAGCCTAGTGGATCATAAGAGTACTTTTAGATACTACTTCAGTTTAGGATCCACTATGATCTCTTGGTCAATATGGAAGTAGGGATCTATTTCACAGAGTACAACAAAGGTTGATTACATTGCAACAAGTGATGCTAGAAAGGAAGTAGTATGGCTCATAAAATTGGTTTATGGGTTGTTTGGTGATAAGCTCGAGATGACGGTGGTTCATCGTGATAATCAAAGTTGCATGAAATTGAGATAGAACCTGGTATTTCATGATAGGTCAAAACATATTGACAAGAGGTACCACTACATCCAAGACTTGGTCCAAAGAAAAACTGTAAAGTTATAGTACATAGCCATGAGCGAGAAGGTAGTTAATATCTTGACCAAGCCTCTGACCTCTAGACAATTTGTGCAACTGAGAGGCAATCTTGGTGTGGATGAGAATGATTCCCTCACTCAGAGGGAGTGTTAAATTTGACAGCATCGATAGTCATTCTCCAATGAGAGGCCATATGGGCCACCCTGAGGCTAACCAGGGATATTTGGAGAATCAACCAGTCTTGTGAGGTATTGAAAAAAGACAGGGGGAACGTACAACCTCTGTGAGTCAAACCAAAAGTCAGGATGAACAAGATGCTATGTGAGTCTAATGAAAAAGTCAGGGGGAATGTACAACCTCTGTGAGCATAGACAGTCTAGTGAAAAAGTTAGGGGGAACATGCAACCTTTGTGAGCATAGACAGACTAGTGAAAAAGTCAGGGGGAACATACAACCTCTGTGAGCCTAGTCAATCCTTGTGAGACATGAGAAAAAGTCAAGGAATCTAGCAAAATTTAGGTTGAATATAAAATTCATATGAGCTAGAAAAAAACGATATTCTTAATATTGAAAATGATACAAATGTATTGGTCTAGTGCATTGGCACGTGCAACATTATCCACCATGAAGAGAATTTTGAATTTCCTTGTAAAGACTCGAGTTGTAACTGAAGTTTCAAGTCTAGTTCTATTTTAGAACTAAACTGTAATGCTCAGTTGTAACTAAAGTCTCAAGTCTAGTTCTATTTTGGAACTAAAGTGTAATGCTCAGTGGTAACTGAAGTCTCAAGTCTAGTTCTATTTTAGAACTAAAGTGTAATGTTGAGTTGTAACTAAAGTCTCAAGTCTAGTTCTATTTTAGAACTAAAGTGTAATGCTCAGTTGTAACTAAAGTCTTAAGTCTACTTCTATTTTAGAACTAAAGTATAATGTTGAGTTGTAACTAAAGTCTTAAATCTAGTTCTATTTTCGAACTAAAGTGTAATGTTGAGTTGTAACTGAAGTCTCAAATCTAGTTCTATTTTCGAACTAAAGTATACCAGTCTCAAGTCTAGTTCTATTTTCAAGCTAAAGTGTAATGCTGAGTTGTAACTGATGTCACAAGTCTAGTTCTATTTTCGGACTAGATTATGCTAGTATCAAGTCTAGTTCTAAGTTTGAACTAAAGTATGAAGTTTAGTTATGATTAAATCATGCAAATAGGTTACTATTTCGAGCCTCTCCTCTTCTCCTCTTCAGCCCATATAATCATAGGTCGACCCCTGTCTTCAAAACAGTTTTGATATGGAGGTTAAGGGTGAAGAAATAGAGGCACATGTGAGTGATAAAGAGGCAACATACCAAAGAAACATATCAGTGTTTTATATCAACAATAGAGGCAGCATATCAGAGGTGTATTTGAGCAAGGTATTTTAGGTCTTTTTTAGGTCAGAGTCATCTTGGCAATCTCTTTAAGAGAAGAACATTCACGGTGGATATTTGTAAGTGATCTTACATTATTAATGAAATAAAGGAATATTGTTTGCTGGGGTTTTTCTCCCTATACAGGTTTTCCCTAGGGTATATGTGTTGTTGATATCCATTGTTACTCATCTACATAGTTATTTCTATTCGATTATGATTTGGTATTGTTGAAGTATATTAAGCTCGAATCAAAGTGTTGAAGAAAATAAACAAATTAATCTTCATAAGAAATCAAGCTCATAATTTAACAAATCTTAATACACACGACATTTATGGCAAAGGAAATATGGAGAATATGTCTCCTACCATCACGATTGATATCTCACGTACTCCTAGCAAGATTTAAAATATACACATCAGTGTGGATTGTTTGCCAGAAGAAATCCTGATCTACACCGAGCTCTTCAAGGAATTCTGAGATGTATTTTCTTGGTCGTATGAAGAGATGCCAGGAATTGAACCGTGAATTGTCGAACATGTGATTAAATATTACCCGAATGCTAAGCCTGTTCGACAACATCTTAGAGCTATCAATACTCGAAAGGCCCCTACTATTAAAGTAGAGGTAGAGAAAATGCTTAATGATGGATTTATCTACCTGGTTCCCTTGACTGAATGCATATCCAATCTTGTTCCTATAAATAAGAATAAAGGAACCATCCATTTATGCATGGACTTTCATGACCTAAACAAATCCTATCCTAAAGACAACTTCCCAACACCTTTCATCGATCATATTCTCGATGAGTTTGTGGGAAGCGAAGTGTTTTCTTTCATGGATGCATTTTTAGGGTATAACTAAATTCAAATTAAACCTGAGCATCAAAATAAGACGACATTTATTTTTCCTTGGGGTACTTTCCCATACTAGAAGATTCCTTTCAGCTGTAAAAACGTCGAAGCAACCTTTCAAAGCGCTATGACCTTCACATTTTGTGATCTTAAGCATATAGTCGAAGCTTATCTTGACGATATTGCTTCTCACTCTCATAAGAGAGTGGATCACCCTAAGCACTGTCGGCTAGTTTTTGAAAGATGGAGTCATTATAGAATTCCTTTGAACCCTCATAAATGCATCTTTTGCATTAGGTATGGACATATTCTAGGATTTTTAGTCTCTGAGACCGACATCATGGTAGATCTGTTAAAGGTTGAGGCAATACTTAGATTTCCACCTCCATGCACTATTCAACAAATTCAAGGTTTACAAGGGAAAGCTAACTTTTTACATCGATTTATAGTAAAATATGCCAATATTCCTAAGGGTTTCATTCATCTTTTCAAGAACGACACCCCTTTTATCTGGGATGAGCGATCCCAAGAGTCCTTCAATGCTTTGAGGAAATCTTTGGTATCGATGCTTCTACTGAAGTCTCTGGACTATAATAGAGATTACCTACTTTATGTCATCACGTCCAAAGAGACGATTGGTATTTTTTTGGTTCAGGAGGATGATGAGCTCCATGAGCACGTCATCTACTATCTTAGTCAAAACTTAGTCGGTCCTGAGCTCAAATATTCTAACATTGAAAAGTTATCTTTGGCTATCATCCACGCAGTTCAACGATTATGCCATTAAATATTTCTTTGTAAAACTGTTGTGGTTTCTGATGTCAATCAAATTCAATACGTCCTTACGAGGTGTATCATAGGGGGAAAATACAATAAATGGATTATTATTTTACAAGAATTTGATCTCGATTTAGCTTCTGCGAAATCCAAGAAATCAATAGTCTTTGCAAAGTTAATATCTAACTTCCCACGATTGGACAAGGATTTTATTGATGTTGATTCTTTTGTCGATGAACACATTTTCCTTGTCTCGTCATCTGACCCTTGGTATGGAGACATTGTTCTCTATATCCAAGCTTTGAGGTTCCCTCAACATCTCTCACAAGATGACCAATGACGTGTATGATACCAAGGTAAGAATTACCTTATCACTGGCGACACTCTATATCATCGAGGAATAGAAAATATTTTGTGTCATCGTTTAACTCGGAAAGTAGCCTAGTCATTTTTAAATGATTTCCACAGTGGGGCTTGTGGTGGTCATCTATTTGGGCTTGCGACAACCCAGAAAATTTTGTGAGCCAATTATTTCGAGCCATATATTTTTAAAGATTGTGTTGAAGTGGTTAATAAGTGTCACCCCTTCCAAGTGTTCACTCGGAAAATGCACTCGCATCCAGCCCCTCTCCACCCAGTTATTAGTGTTGGTCCCTTCACTAACTTGGGGGTGGACATTGTGGATAGAAACGCAACTTCGCCTAGGGGGAAAAAACACATTATCATGGTCGTAGACTACTTTACTAAGTGGGTCGAGGCCATGCCTACAGTTAAATCCTATGGGAAGACTTTTCCCTTCTTTGTATTCAATCAAATTATCGTCAGGCTCGGAATCCTGAGTGATATTGTCACTGATCATGTGAGTCACTTTCACAATGAAATGATGGAACATATAACATCCAAGATGTTGTTTAAGCATGGAAATTATTCCCCTTAATACCCCTAGGGAAATGGAAATGTAGAGGTCATCAACAAGTCTCTAAAGACCATTTTGCAGAAAAGTGTCAGCCAAAAAAAATCTGCCTAGAATATTATACTATATCCCGCACTTTGGGCACACCGAACCTCCATCAAGACCACCACTATATTTTCTCCTTTCCAGTTATTACATGGTGTGGATTCAATCTTACCTATTGAATGTGAAATGCCTTCTCTCAGATTGGCAGTTGCGCTCCTCCCTAACACTTCCGATCTCGAGTGACGCCTCGCACACTTAGAGAGCCTTGATGAGCAGCGTCGAGATGCCTCTACGGCTATCAAAGAGAATAAAAGACGTGTCAAGTTCCAATACGATAATTATATCTATCCTTGGTTGTACTCTGAGGGTGACTTGGCTCTTTTTATATGATCAAGATAAATAATCATTGTGGGTAGGCAAGTTCAAACCCATGTGGCATGATCCCTATATCGTGTGATGTGTCTTTGAAAAAGGAGCCTATTAATTAGAATATTATGAAGGGAAGATGTTGGTCGAGCCCAACAATGGGCTCTACTGGAAAAGATATTATGTTTGAGCCCAAGCATGGGTGTAACTCTTTGTATACTAATGTAATTTAGTGTATATATGTTTTCCCTTTATTTCTTCATCTTTCTCATCAATTTTTCCCTTAGTTGACAGATGTCAACGGAGTCTTCAGTCTACTTAGGATTCAGAAATGGAGCCATTCGTCGAACACATAACTTGGCTTCCACCGCTTGGGTGGTTTACTCACCTAGGGGTCTACTAGTGTCTTCAAGTGGTGTATGCCTAGGTCCATCAACAAACAATGTGGCCAAATATAGCGTCATTATAGAACATCCGAGCAATGCCATTTCACATGGTATTCTCTCTTTGGAGGTTCGCCTGGATTCCAAGTTAGTAGTATGTCAGTTGAACGACAGTTAACCAAATAGTGGATTTTGGACCAAATTACCCAAAGTTCCTCACAATATGGCTCACCCAAAGTTCCTCGTATCACCCTGTTTGCATTCTATCAACCGGCTCTTCATATTAGCTAGTAGTGAGGTGCACCAATCATACACCATGGGTCTCAAACATTCTGCGGAGTAGAACATAAGAGGCCTTAATTCTTGGTGCAATGAAGTCGATCCTATGATATGGTTCAAAAAAAGGACAACAATATTGAGGATTAGATTTTTTATCGCTCGGATGGGGAGTTGACTCCCGACCTTCTCAGTCCCTGCAATGTAGTGAGCTTCTATTTATTCTTCTATATTCATACTACTCCCAGCTCCATGGGATTTTAGGTTCACCACCTCACCCCGATGCGACAACCCTGTCAAGAAATAAATATCCTCAACTTCAATCCTTAATGGTTTCCCATCAAGGTTTAAGCTCTCACTGTATGGATCCCAACAATCCACGAGCAACTATAGAAACCTCACTTGGGCCCTCATCCCTTTGAGTTCCCAAAAATTATACAACCCAGATACTTTCAATGCCATTTGGGCCCCCAGATCTCTTTCCACGATGACATCTACCTCCTCACGTTCCCTTTCCCTCCACTCTAGCACCATCCTGCTAGAGAAACATCACTTTTTGAGTTAGCAACCATCAAACACTTTGTTTACGGACATATACACGGGTTGCAACATTCCCATCCACATATGGGGTTGAGTATACACTGGTTGTCTTTTAGAAAACTACGTATAATCACGCGTATAAGCGACCCGATGAATGGTATCCCATGTACACCTAAAATTTTTATTTGCGCCCTAGATAACTTAAAAATTTAAACCTAAATACAAAATGTAATCCACTAGAAAAAAAAGAGGAGGGAAAGAGGAATTACCTGGTCCAGATGGTCACTGATTCTGTCATTTGTCACTCCCGCAATCACTAGTTGAAGATCGGAGGTAATTTGGTCCAAAATCCACTATTTGGGTAAAAAAATCAAATGACATAAAAAAAATTGTTTTTTATTACTATTTATAGCAATTTTTACCCACTTTACATAGTTTCAGATAGTATTTTATCCTAATGGACTAATACAACAATGGATTGAGTTGGTTTTTGTACTTTTTGCGAGGGATTCTTGTGGTTTTTAGCATTATGTTAACCGTTCGTAACTAAAGACATGTATTTTCGCTACCCAACATATAGGATAGGTATCCATTCTATCATGCACACTTGCATTGTCCTATAACTGTCACTCATATGCCTTAGGTACGAACCCATTTTTTAGCGACATAAAAATCTCCATCTGCTACAAGGCATGTCATTATCAAATGGTAGAGACTTACAAAACATGGGTACCCTAGTTACATCCTCTTCTTCATTTGGTGCCCATGCAGAGGATTTTTTCGTAGGACCGAGAGTCCCTTATAGATAATACATGACTTTATGTTGAACCTAATTTATCACTCATAACCGTGTTGACCTATACCCAGAGGACTCCTAAGTGAGTTTGATTTAAGCTCCTTTTTTACTCATTTTCAAAAAGCAAAAATATTTTCGAGTGAACTTGTCTCTTTCACACTCGTAAATTGGATTTGAAAGGACGTCTATATGGTAAAATGTTATCCCTTTTTCAAACCAAGTAGACTAAGATTATGAAAAAGTGCATTTTTTGGAATTAATTTATGATTGCATCTCATGTCCTTGCTTGTAGTATTGAGCCTATTGTCGGTTCTCGCTTTGCATTATAAATCATTTTCTTCAACAGTTTTGCATCCTCAACCAAGAAGAGCCTCATTTATATCCTTTGAAACTTGATAACCTATGCCCAAAAGGGAACTTTCCCATGAGTGTTCATCTTCTTCATGCACCTCCTTGCATCGAGCATAGGTATGTTCCTGCTCTATATCATAGCATTCATTTGACCATGAAAAACCAAAAAAAGACAAGCGAGAAATAAATATTATCTTATATTAGCAACAATCGTGTCGCCTTTGAATAGAGCACAAAATTATTGAGTCCAATTTTCATCATAATTTTGGGTTTAGCATGACCTTAGGAATCTCAACTCGTTACAGAGAGTTTACTCCGCTAACTAGTTACTCTTCCAGTCCCTATGGAGATTTTGATGGATGCCTTTTGCATCTCATGGTTTCATCATTGGGTCTATGTTGCCAGAGTCTTCCATATGTCGCATGCTCTTGTTCAAAGGATGTCTTTCAACCTATGTCGTCCATTCATCATAACTCTTGACTTTGCATGTTGGCCATACCCTTAGTTTGTCTCAGAATCACATGAAGTTGTAATACTATTGCACACCCTGATCCTACTTTCCTCATTGGTAGGTAACCTTGAACCAAGTAGTTGACATTTCAATATTGGTCGTTGACTGGGTGGTTTTCCTTGTTTTCGACGGAAAGACATCTATTCACACATTGGTATTTGTGCAATGTCTTAGATGCCATTAGCCTTATTAGCAGTTTCCTCGCCTTTGTTAGCATCTTTCCTCATTGGATGCTATTCAAAGGGTATTTTTCGTGTACCGCTTTCACTTGGCACACATGAAAGATGCACATGGTTGTTGGATAATGAACATGTTCTTCATTCTATTTTATCCAAATCATCAAACTCTTTCTTTGTACGTTGTGTTTAATGATGAGAGATTCCTTAATTATATCCTTTCAGCAGGTCTCCTTCCATTGAATTCAACTCACCTATTCTGGAAACGAGACCTAGAGTCCTATGAGTACATAGAGGCTTGCAATCATTAGTGGCATTTTCTCTTGCCATCCATAGTTGGGAATACATCAATGTCTCCTCATCGATGGATTCTTCAAGTGTTTGACCCTGACTCCTTTATTCACACTTGTAAGAATGTACTCAGTGCCTTTATACCTACTTTCATCATCGGTAGGTTGTCTCGCGTTTTTTAATGGTATACCTCAATGATCGGTAATCAAATGAAGTCTCATTGTCTTCAACCTCAAGTCCTTTATTCACATGATGTAGACTTTCACCTTTGGCAGATTGTGTAGAAGACTTGAAGACATCAGTATGTAGTCACAAATTTCCTAAGATGTTACCACCTTTTCATTGGACCAATACCTATATGACTTCAGTGATCATGGGAGATCATATTGTACTCCATTGTATACAGATATGTTCATATTGATTTTGAGACTGGTGTTATTGGGCCTTTCTCGTGACCATGACAACCTTTTTCACGTAAACACATTTGTATTTTCCTATCCATGGCCATAGACAGTTGTTTGGTATATTTTCACATGGATCTGCAGTGTAATTCAAATTGGCAGCCATGTATGCAAAGTCAGTACAGATTGTAATGGGAAACTAATTATTCTAGTTGGGTCCTCATCACTCCACTTATGGGTTTTTATAATGTATTTCGGCCATCACATATACTCCTATGACCTCACACAATAGTGGGAATCTATTAAAGGAAGATTTTCCTCACCCAATACAATCTTGCACATAAGGCCTTTTTCCATTTCCCTATGCAGACTTGAAGTCCTTTTTTTGCAAATCCCAGAGCTAAAGATAATATGTTTCCACATATATGCACCCTGCCTACTATCCAACATCCATATACGCAGGTTTCACCACTACAACCTGCATACATCGAGAAATGTGCCCATAATTGAAAAATAGGGTCAGGTTTCCATGTCACGTCACAATATCAATGATCCTTGGCCTTCCATATACTAGAAACATTCCCACTCAGACCTTCAGTTCCATTTGAAGGCTGTAAATGGGCCAAATATGAGCTATGAAAAAGAGGGGAAAGAATTCAACTTTGAGAGAAAAGTTACTCTGGAGAAATTGTTCACTTCACATTGAGTCTGCAAGCCTTTGTCCTTTAAGTCTGAATACATTATTCATCCCCCAAGATCTTCCTTTACTGATTGAGAAATTCATTGTCTCTCTTATATTAGCTTGCCTTTGGTGGAGGATTGAAGCAGTGGACGCCCAACTGGAAGGATCTTAGTTTCTTGGTTCTGAACCGTGTTGACACAAAAGTCTGTAACTCATTTACTTTTGTTGATTATATATTAATAGAAATACTCTTTTCTAGTCCAATTAACATCTTCCAAATATTTGAATTATTATTCCATGGGCACATTTGTTATGAATGTTGATGGATTATGCTATTGAATGTGTTAACATCATATATTACCACCATATGCTTACGTTTCTTGGTTGTTGAGGACTAGTTACAGGTATATTGCTTCGAGTCAAGTGCTCAATAGTGGACTTCATCGAACGTCTAGATGAGGTAGGCCTCTTATCTTGTCTTGTTAGCATATTTTCTTATATAGCATACTTGATATTAGAGTTTATTTTTGCAGTCATTTCCATATGTTTTGGTTTACCCCTAGCCATAGAGAGATGTTTATCGTAACAAATTTGATACTGATCCCTAGTATGGTCACCAATTTGTTGTGTTGGTTTTGTCACTTGGGTGAGAAAAAAAACAACACTTGCATGCCTAGATGAGTATGCTAGACAAGACAAAAATTTTGTGAGTGGGTTAAACAATTCAAACACATGTATAAATAAATAAATAAGATAAAAAAACTAAGAAAGAAATGTCAGAAACCATGAGAAACATAGAACCATGAAAATCAAACAATGACCAACATAAATCTACCAATGCATCAATAGATTAGTAGGCAAAAAACCATAGAGAGAAATAGGGACTTATGAGTCCTCTCTTCCTCCTTGGGAGGGCTCTTGAGTTCCCTAATGGAGAGCTCTTCATAAAATGGAAGAAATGGAAAATGGTGAAGAACAACAATGCCTACTCCCTCAATAGGTGAGTGGAATGGCCTATTGCAAGGGTTCTTGAAGGATCCAAAAAGAAAAGAAGATTCTAAATGGATAATTCTTGCAGCATAACAATAATATGAAGATATTGGTTTCTTAGTGCACCCACGGCTCTTATTATAACATTCATACATGGGAAAATGTAATTGGTTCATAGTGTGAACAAGGGGCATTTTAGGGAACCCTCTAGTCCTTGACCAACCTCCCATTTGGATTTCTCTCAGATATGAGGATCAAATCATGTTGGGGGTTGGTCCATAAGTGGTTGAGGGGACAACAAGATCCATAAATGCATCATTCATAGAAGTGTGCAGATTTTCTCATACACAGTCGTGCACTTAGTGCATTGTGAACGTTGAGGGTTGTGTTGGCCTGTGCACACTATGCACTGTGCACGCACTTCCTTTGGTGAATCTGTGCATTTCAATTTTTGACCCAATTGTATATTTGTTTTCCTTTTGAAGCATTTCACTGCTGTAGGTGGACTAATTGTTATTGGCATTGATTTTTTCTTTAACCATTTGTGTGCGATGTTGTGGATGATTTTTTAGTGATAACAATCATCATTGTCAACATCATCACCATCATTGTCATCATATCCATTTTCATCGTCATCATCGTCACTGTCATCTTCATCTTCATTGCAATCATATTGTCATAAACCTAGTGCGACCTCTAGGGAGTAAACTCATTTTCTTAACCATTGCGCCCTCAATATAATATATAATTAATATATATTATATATTATTATATAATATATATTAATTATATTATATATAAATTATATTATATATAATTATAATATGTTAATTATGTTTTATATATATTATAAAAAAAAAACTTACCAAACAAAACCTGAGCCACTATAGAAAACCTGTGCACCCAAATTTCAAGACCCGGATCTTTAAAAAAAAACCCAACTAAGAAGCTACAGGGATCCTGTACAAAGGTTGAGTAACAAAGAAGCTAGAAGGAGCCTACAATATAGATGTCGAGTGACAGAGAAGGAAGGATCATGCAAAGAGGTCGAGAGAGGGAAGGATCTTGAATAGAGGTTGAGCGATAAAGAATGAGGGAGCCCACATGAGTGTGAGTGACATAGGATATCACATCACCAACACTATAGGAACAATGTTTCCTATAATATCGATAATTATGCTATGCAAATACCAACTTTTTCTTCCTTAAATCGATTCTACCATATGCTATAAGAAAAATGCTCGGGGGTCACTCGTCTTCATTTCCCATGTTTCTGAAACATTAGATCATATCTAAAGATGATGAGTGATTGAGATTTTATTTGTTGGTGTAATCATATGCATGTCTTGAAAGAGACCCTTGTAATCGCTATGTCTATGGAATTGTAACTTGCAATGATATTTTTCTGGTAGAAAGGTAAATTGTTGTAAATGGTTCTTTATGAACTTCAATACAATGATATTCAGGCATGGTAATTTCAACATCCAAATATTTAAACAAATTTTATCACTTCTAATTGAAACTAGACTTTGATTTTCCTTTATCATCTTTTAAGATGATGTTGTTTCAAAAATGTTTCCATGCTACAGATTGGCTACTATCAGGATTACGAGGAAAGACTTGAAGAAAAATGTCACTCAACATATTTTATGGGAACCTCAATTATGTTGCAATATCATGGCCAAATGGCTATAAATAACCCCCATATAGATCATCATTTGTTCTTAAAGAATACTATGTTGGCAAGTGAACATATGCATATCCTTAAGAGTATTTGGGTGGTTCTCTGTATGATATTGTTAAATTCCATATATGTAGGTATTATGCTTATAAAAAGGTCTAACAAAACCCAAAAATCTCCTCCTTTATGGTACATATACATGTATGTTTGAAAATAGGTGGTGCAAATGTTCATTTAGGATACAAGACCTAGAACAACACTTAAAAAATGAAACATTTTCTTATATAAAATTAGAACACATAACCCCCAACAAGTATCTCTTCTTCATTTCCTAAAAAATTTATGATTTGGCTACAACGCAAAGACATATTTAGACTCATTTATTTTTGGATCAATCTTGGGTCGTCCCAAGCAAAAGATGAGCATAGGTCGATCTAAAACAAGGATGGACATAGGTTGGCCCAAGCCTCATTTATTCCAACGCTAAATTTTGATGTTTAGATCTCAAAATCAACACTAACTTCACCCACCAAATGTATTCATCCAACAATCCCTATTCCAAGACTTATATGTTTCCCACCATTTGTACCTTGAATGAATGGAATCATGGATGGTTAGTGTGATCAACAATAGTCGTATCTACATAATCCTTTATAATAGAGATGGAAATTCAGACACAAAGGAACCTGTATAAACTCATTTCACAGTGATATCATAGCATATAGGACAATATTCCCTAATTTTTTTATAAATAATCCATTAAAATATGGTTTTGAAAAATCCTATGGAAATATCATCGATCCAAACCTATAATACCAATAGAATATATGAAGCAACCTCTCAAATACCATCATACATAAGTGTTAGAAGAGTAATTCATTGTGTAATAATATCATGTCTAATATATAGTGATACATTTCTTGAGTTATGGTAGACCAGAGAAAAGAAACTCAGGTCCATTATGTTGATGGGTCCTATATCCCTTTAGTTCAACAACAGGAACCAAACCCACCACCGAGGCCCAATTAGACTCTACAATGTTTAATGGTGGAATGGTTCTCCAGATCTTGTGATTCGCCAATTAATCGATGGGCTTTACATTTTCTTGTGAGGGCCTCTCCTTTGGTTTGGAATTTATCTTTTTGTATTGTCTCTTAGGTGGGACCGATATGAGATGGAAGCCGGTATAGACCAACTTGATAACAAACATGATTAATTTTAACTACTGCAGAAGAGGCTGAGATTGGGATAACTCGCTACTCAAGCATGCAGACAACAATTCTATACCACAGGCCTAGTACTAATACATTAACCATGTGAGCATCAAATTACTATCTGAGAGACTAATTATTAGAAAGAAAATACGCATGCGATAAGATAATGGAAAGAAAAATAATTCACCTACTCTAATCATTCATCACATAATAACACAACGATTCATATTCATCATTAAAGAAAAGAACTGTAAAACATTGCATCAGATAACTTAACAATAGATTTGATATCTCTTACTCATTACAACATCCATTCATGAAACAATATAGGAAATAGTTCTTATCCACATCCAATCACACATGCATTTGATGAAAATATAACTTGTCTCTAGTCTAGAAGGACTTCTCAATTAAGGGTAGCTCCAAAATAATTCTTAACAAACCAAAAAAGAGAGTTTCTTGCAACAACCATTGACCCTTAACTAATTGATCGATGCTCTTATTTATAAAATAAAATTAATCTAAAAAAAACGACTATGTGTAGATAAGTAAAAGAAAATTTCCACGTGGCGTTCTCTCCTAACAATTTTCTTAATAGTCAACTCAAGATATCACTTAAAAAGGTGACTTTTCTCATACTCTGACCAACTGATGAACAACTCCTCACAGGTTTGGGCATATGGAAATCTTTGATGTTCCATCGAGGCCACATAAACTTCTATTATCTCCACCACATGCACTCGATACTTGACTAGACTAGCACTTAACTGTTGAAGCATAGCTCGAGCTCTAATCAAGTGTTCCATAAATTGTTGCACCTGTCATCATGTGTTGTCGGTCACCTTTGCTAGTCTTTCAGTCCATGAAGAATCTTGCTTGGTGTGCAATTTGAATATGTCGTGCAAGTCGGTAAAGTCATTGGGAATGCCAAACTCAAGAAGTTCAATATCTTTCATCACCCAATTGATCTTAACCCAGTGTATCTCGCACTTGGTCCATTTCCCTTGAGTTTCTCGGTGTGGTTCCCAAGACATTTTGGCCCAATACTCAACTGATCTTTTTATGCGATAAAGACTGCTTTCACCCAACACCCAGATGTCATGTTCTTCTTTATATCAATCCTGTTGGACTGCACCAATGTTGTCGATTCTTTCTACAGCTTGTTGTTCCTTCTCGTACCACCGCTCCATATCCTTGCACGTTGTGAATGCCATGAGAGTATCCTCATGGAGCTCAACGATTCTTGTAGTGAATAGATGTCGCTCGTCTATGCATTTTCTATAGGCCTCCTAGAACTCGCTCCTTAAGAATACTGTGGCTTGTGTGGTTTCATGATAATACTTATCTATATGGTGAAAATGTTCCAGTTCTTTCAAGGTGGCAACCAACTCCTTTTCATCCTTTTTATCTATGTCTAGGGTGGCATCTAAGATCACTCTCCCTACGCCAATAAGTTCATATGTTTTGGTGTTTTCTGTGTTTATCAAATCTTCCTCTGTAGTGGTGAGGATGGAGTGATCCAATGTAATCCTCCTTTTCTTGGTGATCCTTTGGACAATAGCCTTCCTCTTCCAATCATAGACGATCGTATATATGTTGAATACTTCATCCATTGGTTCAGGAATCTACTGATCTCCCCATGTGAGTTTATTCCCTAGACCTCCGATGGTGTACACTTGTTCAAGGTTGGGTTCTTGAACTTTCTTGTTATTCTCTGAATGCCCAGCTTCTCTTTGGCATTCATTAGGATTTTTGTTGTCGGTTAATATATAAGTGTCAGGGATGAATTCGATACTTACTTGTTCAGCGGCCGTTGAAACGTTGGTTTCTTGCTATAGAGCTCCTTCCTCTGGCTCGCTTGACCTTGACCCATCTTTCATAATGTAATCATGAGTCTCTAGTGCATTGGGTATTTTAGTTTCTAGGACACTATCAACTTCCTTTTCTTTCAACGGGGCCTCCTGGGTTTGGACCTAGAGAATAGGAGAAGATGTCTTCTCAAGTCCCTTTTCTTCTTTGACATGCACAAGGGTCCCAAGAGATAATTTCAAAATCTCATCATCATCATAGATTTTAATTAGCTCGCGGAGAGGGTCTGATGCACTTGTTTCTACTGATACCTTGATTGCCTCCGACTGTGTTGCAATGAATTTCGGTGATATGACCAATGGCATTGTGGATTCAGGGTCGTCTAACTCATTGATGTTATCAAGGTCTATGAATTCAAGGTCGCTTGGTCCCGTCGGGATTTCTATTGGGTTATCGGTGAGAATCCTTGGCATCCTGACGAGGTCTCGGTTATCTCACATATGATTCATAATCCACTGATCTTGTTCATACATGAGTAACCCTCTCTCGCACACATCCTGATCCTCGGGGTAAATCCTATCCTGCACCGGGGTTACTTGGGAAATCTTTGTTGTTTCGGTCGCTTCCTGGGGAGCTTCTTCTGTCTCGACCTCTATTATTTCCTCTCTGCCCCAGACAACTCCTTGATATGATTTCTCTAGGGTTTTCTCTTGTTCATCTAGGCTCATGGAATTGAATCTGGTCATATTAGGATCAACCATCCTTGCCACAACTTCATCCTAATCCTACACATTTTGTGTGAAAATCTCGTCTTCAAACTTGTAATTGGTGTATGGCTAGCAGGATGATACTTGCGACACATGCTTTGGGACTAGACCCTTTGGGTCATTCTTGCAAAAATGACCATTCTAGAATAAGAACCCTTATTGGATTAAACCTTCCTCCTTGGCCTAAGTGGTGTCTTTTACCATGTATAAACCTCTATGGAATCCATAACGTCTGAATGCACACTTCTTATCTTTTACCATAGTAGCATTGTAACCTTCTAGGATGGCTTGGTAGTTGATTTCCCCTACTACTAGTCGATCAGGGATATACACACGTAACAGGTGTGGTGCTCCGGTGGCTCTGAAAACCCTGATGTAGGTATCATGCTCATCCATATACCAGTGACCAACTTTTGATATCACCTTTTTGGCCGCAGCCGACAGTATTGGACACTCTTTCTTGAAAAGCATAAAATGAATGCATGCAATAAATTGATCGGATATGAGAGAGTAGGATTTCTTGTATGTGTTTTCCCATAACATGTCAAAATACACATGGACTAGGAGTTTTGAGGAGTACCAACTGAGATTCGTTTTGAAAAAGGCATTTCTGGCATAGATGACATCCAATAAATAGGAATCCATGTAGAAGGATGGAGTCTCTCCTTATTTCGGCGTCTAAGCTTGTTGTATGCAAGTTCTCAACTGTTTGGGAATGATGGAACCCCAATTAAAATATCTTCTGGAAATGGCTATAGTATAAGCTAGAGGCATCCAAGCCTCTGAAAACTTGGAGCAATATTTTTCCCCATGCAATCGGAAGAGGAGGGCCATTAGATAGATATACGACTCCCTTAATTTGGTCATTGGGTACCAGCCAGAGGTCTGATTGGTGTATTATTTATCCTCTCTCCACCATGAAGACATTACCCAGTTGGTGTCGTGTTTCTCATATAATATTACAACAAAATCGTTGTTCATTCGTTCCTCTAGGTCTCTGATCTTGTAGTAATTCTGCCCCTCCACCAGAAGGAAGACCCCGACACACTCGCCATTGTCATCATTAATCAAACATCTTTGTACATATTTGTGGTCAATAAGCCACTTGAGGACTTCAATGCAAGGTAAAACTAGAGTTATTCTTGCTACCATGTGTAGGTACGATCTTTGGATATTGGGAAAAAATTTGTTGTCGTGCTTTCTCATATCGGGGTCGTTGTATGGGGTGTATTCGGGGAATTCCTCCTGCTTGATCTTATGCAAAATTTCTCCCGAGTGCGGGAGTACCGCCTTGGTCCCTATGCTAGCCTCTGTGTCTCCAAAGGCTGGAGGTTGAGTGAAAACCTCCTTGGTGTATGCCTTGATGATGGGCATTGGCTTTG
This sequence comes from Picea engelmannii, assembly GCA_009831015.1. Taxonomy (NCBI): domain Eukaryota; kingdom Viridiplantae; phylum Streptophyta; class Pinopsida; order Pinales; family Pinaceae; genus Picea; species Picea engelmannii. The sequence continues at coordinate 520,725 of ML782156.1, read as the reverse complement.
GAGTAAATTCCAATTGTTTTACGACCACTGGGGAAGAGCCTTCTCCTACATATGGATCCTTTATCTTCGATGCTCTCGAAGATTTCCTGGTGGTTGTTTTCTTCAAAGGCATTATTACTGCAACCGAAATTAATCCTTTAGGCATGTGTAGAGAGTAACATTGGATAAAAATGTATGAAGTGAAGCATAAAATCCCTAGGCTAGTACATACATGTAATGCTTACTAAACCTGTTGTCTAATACTCACTGGACCTTGGAAAATTCCTTTGGATTGCTCGTCTCACTCCTATGGATCTTTCGAACTTCTTTGCACAAAGAATAATCTTATTTACAATGACTCAAAAGGATTTAACGAAAAATGTCCTACCAGTCGTATCAACCAATTAATCCGAGTGATGAGTGAAATTCAAACCAATCTATCACCAAATCCTTGCAATTTAATTTAACGTGGGTTGATGGTGGAGGTGTGGATGGTGATGCATGGTATCGATAGGTTCAAACAATCCTTTTGATTCATGCAAAAAATAGTAACTAATGCGGGATTTGGAATCAATTAGTCCCTTAAATGCGTCTAATCTATCATATCTTAGAGTTAAAACATCCCATCGTGTCACTTTCTTGATGGACATAGCGGGAATCGGTGATACATGTTGAATTTTCTTGTTGGTATCCTTCGTCGATTGATTCCGTCATATGGTGTTGATGTGGAAATATTGATTCGGGTTGCGACTTGGGTCTTGGGAACCAATAATGACTCAGGGGAAAACTATATCATATGTTTAACCACTTGAGTAACGACAGATGGGAGATGGGGATAGGTGGTTTTATCATTTATCTTAGTCAAATTCAGGGTTTTCGACAGGAGATGTGTTAAAATAAACCTAGGACTGGTGATGCCGAAAGGTATCGGGAGTCGCTGATATGGGATAAACTTATCACATTTTCCTACAGACTATCTTTTTTAAAACTCGTCGATGCCAAAATGCATCATGGATTGATTATCAGTGAAGCTTTTATTTCTTCAATAATGTTTACTCTTTTATCCTTTTATCGATACCAAAGGGATCATTCATCGGTGATGTCCTTGTGTGACACCTGTCGCAAAATAAAACTCCTTTATTCCGACGCTGACTAAGATCGGTGCTTGGCAACCTCAGTCCTCTCAAGTGATTTCTTTCATCTTTAATCCTTTCCGATGCCTATTGATTGAGCACATCAGGGAAATGTTTTGGCTATCAATTCTTTAATCATAATGTTAGTCTTTTAAGTTATGGGTTTTCACACGTTCAATAAAAATTTTAAGGACCTAAATGAGAAACAAAGTGATGAGAGAAGGCAACATTTTAACAATGAAGTCGAATTAAACAGTGTGGAAAGATCAAGTGGTACCCAAAAAGTAAAATTTGACATAGAATTTTTAGGGTGTGTTGAGTGCTCAACATATTCCTTTAAAAAAATTCTAATAATGCTCCCAGAATAAATTCTTTGAAACAAATGCAGAAAAGGATGCTAGCTTGTTCATTGTTGAGGTTTAAAACTTTCCAAATAATCATATACTTTCTTATCTTCTATGTTCTACCCACATAAAAACTGTATTTTTTCTATGTAATGGTATATTCAGTGGTTTTGAATATAAAACCAATATTTGGAAAAGTACCATTAGACAAATGTAAAACTAGCCTATTGTATTCTTAGGATTCCATAAACATTATTATCCACAATTGATTCCACAAAAACCAATCGTAGGAAATACATATCATAATATAGAAAGTACTATGATAATTCACAATCATGCATGAAGTACATGAAAAATCCATAGAAATATTTGTCTATTTTGTCAAGAGTCATCAATAGAGAACAATAGACACAAGAAGTGTTATGGCGCTTTTCTTCAAGAGCTGTCTCCATCACACCATAGTTACTAGGAGAAATCCATAAGGTAAGGAGAAACACCATGAAATACTAGCACCACAAGAAATATTACGAAGGTAACCTACAACAAGAATACCATCAACCAAAAGCATCAGTTATATCATCCATCAAGGAGGACTTGTATTCTCAACCATCCTCAAACAAAGAAAAAAAAGGTGTGTTACCCCTGCAAGTATGTCTTTACCACTCATGTCAATATCAGGGGTAACAGGTGGTACATAGTGTGGTAAAGCAGGAAATAAATTTATTTATTTCTTTGAGGCCATGGGAACTACTTGGATTCCTTCATCATTCACCACCAAGATTTTCAAAGAATAATACTATTATGAATTAAAAATGGATGTCAAGTGCAATGAGATTCAACAAAAATTTTTCTTAATTGATGACTTGGAAACACATTAAGCTTTAAGAACTAAATTCCCATTCTATGGTCGATGCAAGTATGAATAATTTTTATCACTACAAGTTGTTTGGCACTATTTTTATTAACCATAGTTATAATAACTGGACACTAAGATTTAGCAACCAATAGTCATTGAGACCAGTTTTTACAAACCATAGTTATTAAATATCAGGTTAAGATGGAGCTACATTGCTTCTAAATCTATTGCTATCTTGAAAATATACTTTGTATTCCAAGTAATGTTTATCCCAATTAATGAAAAAGTATCATATAATGTTCCCTCGGGGCTAGAAACGTAGTTCCCTTGAAGTACAATTATTCAATATTTACTTTCTTTGGATACCTTATGTATTTGGTTGGACAAAAGTTAAATATATAGTGTTGTAATTTATATTTTAGATTCAACCTTAAGGCTGAATTTTTACATGGAATAGATTTGAGGAACCTCAAAGTTGAGGTAGAAATTATGAATTTTCATTAAGCGTGGATTCTCAAAATTTCCACATGGTATTAGATCTTATTTGACAGGAGAGGTTGTTGGGTGGTCAAAACCCAATGTGATTAAGATGAGAATTTTTTCTCATGAAGGGTTTGATGGATTGAAACCCAATTGCTCTTTCGATCCTTATGGTTTTATCCTCGTGACAATTATTTTCTTTCAATGTGAATTTCCATTTTTATATTTTTATATTTTAATGGGTTTTTTTATTTATCTGTATCAAAATAAAATGGGTTGAAATATCTTGTAAGACTGCTTTCATTTATTTGGATAATTATCTCATACTTTTTTTCATTAGCAGTGCACACATAGTAATCAATCAAGAAATTATTTATTTGCTTGAAGCCTCTTGCTTCTTCCCATAGCTAGTTTTCATCGAAGTTGAAATTCTTTTATTTCATTTTCCTCTTGCATGGTTTAAATAGTCGAGCCAAAAATCCATCATTTTCATGACCACTCATTTGAGTAACAACAACCTAAAATAAAGTAGTAATTACAATTTATCTAGCAACGTTTCCAGGGATGTTCAAACCCATATTTTCTTAGGTGTAGGATTTGGAATAGGATTGCCAAAACAACTTTCCAAATATCTTTGAGTTAGGGAGAGAAATATAGTTTATATATCACTGACTTTGCAAAGCCCTTCTAACACAAGGGTCAAGCATGAGGTTTCATTAGGGACAAAAGAGTAATAAAACCTACTTAATTGTTGGTCTTCGTGTAGTGGTTTCACTATTAAGTGGATCACTTGGGAGAAACCCCTCTCTGTGATGAATCTATCAAAGTTGTTTTGGGCTTAGTTACACTGCCTTTGCATGTAAACAAAACTGTCAATTGTCCCCCCTCTTATTTGGTATAGTAGGTGGTACCATAGAGGCCATAATATTTTAGACTTCCTACCCAAGGTGACAACACAAGGAAGTTGGTGTTGTACATGGGATCAACATTGGCTAGTCTCACTAAGAATCCTTGGAGGGTTTCACACTACTTGGTGAGGTAGCTTGCACCAGGGCATAATTTTGTTAATCAGGTTTTCCACATAATTTTCACACCCACTGAAACTCATCCCCTTCGCACAGCAATCCTGTGATGTTGGATTCCATCAACAACTATAACTTATTTTTTAGAAGGTTTGTTTGCATGCTTGACTCCTAGATTAATTAATGTGTTTTGTTTTTTCTCCTTAGTACGACTTAGGATTGAGTATCTGTCTAATTGCATCATTTCTGGGGTCTTCCAACAAGCATTGTGTCCCATTACCACTAGTTGGAATGTGTCATTTGACTCCAAGCATGCCCCTATAATGCCTAGATAGTATATCGATAGTAATATATCATAATACATGTGTGAAAGAGTAAGACTATGGTAATCATTATGAGCTTACTATGATACTAACATGATACTAGTAATAAATTAGAACCATTGTAATAAGTAGTGATACAACTTGACAGAACAAAGATGGTTTATATTATATGAATCTAAGTCTGGGTGTTGCACATTGAGTTACATACCTTGTAAATGTTTATAGTAAGTGGAATAATAGTAATACCATTGATTATGATAGGGTTAACCATAGGTTTCCATACTAGTAATACCATTGATTACGATAGGGTTAATTAGGGTAATGTATTATGTTCAAAGAAAGGTAATCCTATGGGTTAATTTGGGTAATCCTATGTTCAAAGGTATTTTTTTTTTCCTTCCATGCAGAAACAAGTGGAATACTATATCAGGACATGTTCAAATTATAGTCAAAGAAAAATTACAAACAAAGAGCTTGGGTTGTAACAACCTTTGCTAATTTGCTTCATGTATTTTGTTAGTGGTTATCCTACCACCCAATGTAAACATGATTGAATCTTTGTAGTACTATATAAATTCTCTAAGAAGCTAGTTTTAATAACTTTCCACAACACTATTGGTGCCTCTAAAATTGTCAAACTCTTACTTTAACCTGTATGGAGTAATTTTATATTACCTTTGGCCATAATTTATGATCGCAACTATCAATTTCTCAATCACTTTTGGAAATCATTGTGGAACCTTTTAGGTTGTCAATTACTCTTTTCTACATTTTTTCAACCCCAAACAAATGGTCAAATTGAGGTAGTTAGTTGCAACTTGGTTCATGCTTACTACATCTATCATCAACAAAGAAAGTAGTGGAATCAATTCCTTCATGTATTCCAACATTGATACAATAGGGCCACTCATATCTCTATTGGGCACTCCCACTTTGAGTTTTTCTTTTGGTTTTTAGTCTCTTTCCCCTTCTAATTTTCTTTTTCTCTTCCAGATAAAACTTATTCTTTTATGCAAACCTTGACCAAGATGGTTGGTCTAACACGATCCTTTTCCTCTATGTATTTTCACATAAGGTTCAAGATCGACATGTGGCAATACATTAAATTTTATCTACAACATTCCTCAACCAATCGGTTCTTCCTATATCCCCAAGCATGAGGTCTAGGCAGTGTGAAATACATGGGGTCTAGGAAATGGTTGGGTGTTTCTCCTAGAACATCTTACCGGTAGAAACATAGTTAGAGGCATTATCAATAATGACATGTACAATAATTTTGCACACTCAACTCCACATTACTTCATCCAAAATTTGAAATAATAGATGTGCGTCCTTCACATCAATAGAAGCATTCACCAATCTCAAAAACATATTTCCTCATGGGAAATAAAAGAAGAACTTAATTATGGAGAATACTTTCCATCAATCCATCTATCAGATTTGATGGTACATACCACTTTGGTACATGAATCTCTAAGCTCTCTCAAGTCAACATTTATGTGTTTGACTTCGTTATGTAAAAGTGGTCCCCTCAAGTCATGAAAATTAGGGACTTCAAATCCTGAATCACATGAAAATATGGTATGTAACATAACTTGATAATAAGGTGAGTGGTAAGAGTTAAATAAATATTTTCATCATACCACCAATTTGTCGTGTATTGGAAAGTTGTTTCCTTGTATTCCTTCTTCCACTAGCTATTGATGGTACAATGAGCACTAGGGGTGGTGAGGATGAAAAAGGGAATCCAAACTTGTCTTTGATCCAAGTGTGTCATCAATAGAAGTTTGAGAAATAAACCAAAATATATTCCTAACAGAACAACTAGTGGAGGATGTTTGACAACTAGGGTTAACACTTCCACTCTCATTAATGGGAATCCTCCTCTTTCCCTATCTTATCATTAATCTATTTTTTCTTAGATTTTTCCACATTCATATGATCAACAAATTTTTTCTTTAGGGATTTCATTCACGAATTTAGGGCATGCTTACACTTTCCATTGTATGCTAGCTAACTGTTATTTCTCAAAGAATGAAAATAAATCTACAGTTTCAAAATTGTCCTTGATTATTAATTAAAACAGAACTAAAAATTTTATAGAAGACATTTTCTTAATCCATCTATTATATGAATAAAGATGAGTGATGATAAAGGACAAACCTCACTTATCACTCTTGTTGGTTGGAAAAAATGGGAAGCCAAACCATTAATCAATGAAGAGAAAGGAATAAATGAATAACATCCCTCTAACCAATTAACAAAAAATCACAAGATAACCATATATGTAGCATCATCAATATAAGTCATGACCAATTAACATGATCATATTCCTTAGAAAATTCAATTTTGATAATGGAGGATGATTTCTTATTTACATTTATAATATGGAATCCTTCCTAAGATATACCAATAGCCTCATGAATTCGTCTACTATCTAAGAAACAAAATTGCTTACCTAAGATAACAAGGGATAACATAGGCTTAAGTATTCTAGCAATGATCTTAGAAATAACATTGTACACACCATTACAAAGAGAAATAGGCCTAAAATATTCAAAATATTTAGGGACATATTTATTTGGAATCATAGCTAAGAAAGTAGAGTTGAAGGCCCCCGGAACCTTACTAGAAAGCCTAGATTCCTCCACAGCCATTAATAGATCCTTCCCCAACGAACTAAAAAAATCCTTTAATAAATTCAATAACCATTTATATGAGCACGTGTTCTTGTATTTCTAGAAATATTTAATGACTTCTTGTAATTCCTACATGGAGACCTTTGTCATGATGTCTTACTCTATTCCTAAACCATGAAATTTGAGAAGAAAGTTGCCATCTGAACAATATCTACTATGTTAGACTGATGGGGATCCTTAAAAAGGTTGTTAAAATGGTTGTTTCTTGATTTTTTTATCCCCTCGAAGCTATTAAATTGGACCCCTCTCTCATCCTTTATACTCCAAATGCTTCTTATATTCTTCCTCATTTTTGCATAGTTGTGAAAAAATCCAATATTTTCATCCCCTTGTGCAATCTAAGTATCTTCACTCCTTTGTCTCCATTTGGCTTCTTCCCAACCTAATATATCATTTTTAGTAACATCCTTCAACTTTCACAACCTTGACTTGGATTCATTGAAGATTCCATCAATATTGGAATCAAAAGATTTTGCAATATCCTCTTCCTTTATCCATATTCTCTCTTGAGAATTCTAGAATTCAACCTTTTTCAATTCAATAGTTTTTCTTTTGATTCTTTTTATATTTCCACAAAACAAGAGTAACTTTGCAAAATCCACCAACTACCTAGCATAACATTCTCATTCATTTCAAACTAGGTCTTTGAACTCAAGTTCCTTCAACCAATGTGAATTGATCTTAAAAATACATGTGGTTTTTGGAGTAATATCCCCCACTTGTATGAAAATAGGGACATGGTCAAAGGGACCTGTTTCTCCTATCCATGTACTAATTACATCTATATTAACAACAAGTTGTTCAACCACAAAGAATTTGTTGATTATCTTGGGGATAACCTTTCCACCCAACCTATTGTTTCTCTAGGTGGGTTTCAAAGTCAAGGGATCTATGTCACATAGACCCTCATCATTAATATTTTGTAGGAGGTATTTTGGCATGGGGTCCATCCTTATATATCCCCCCCACATCTACCTAGGCTTAAGCTGAGATTTAAATCACCTTCCCTACACTAAAAAGGTCCATAGACATTAATAAAATTGAAAATTGAATCTAAACATGGGGAGAACAACTTGAGACTAGTGGTATTCTATAAAAAGGAGACACTCCTAAATTGAAGGGGCTTATGCCATCCTACCAAAACCCCCCTATATTTCCCCTCTACATCGAGAACTTAAAAGCTCCATCCATAAAGAGTAAACACTAGCAATTATTTTACCCTAACATCCACCATAATTATTTTTTGAATCAAAGTCATCTCTATGTTATTTTCTTCTACAATTTCATTTACATATTTTCTTTTATAGACACTCCCTAATCCTCTTATGTTAGAAGAGAGAACAATCTTTTTGTACCCTTGGAGTGGACTTTTCCTCCTCTAAGGGCCCCATGAATAATCATTTGTCTGCATGATAAAACTTCGCTTGTCCTCTTGACGTTGGGTACTCTCTAGATGACATAATCAAACATTGAATCGATGTCTTCTCAATGATAAATGTAGTGGAAAATATTTCCTCTTCGCTCTCTTCTTCCTCATCGCGTCCTCTTAACATCTTATAGAATTTTCTTTCACATTTTTTTTTTGGGGGGGTACTTCTTATAGAATCACTTCAACTAAGCTATCACACTATGAGGGGTGTATATATGACATCAAAATCAACCATGACTTTCACTTGGACTCTTCCAGGCCCACTTAGTGGATTTTGAACCAAATTAACTATGGTAATACAAGACCAATAACCTTATTTCAAGTTACTAGACCACACTTGCATGGAATGTATGACATGATTCTCATTTATCCTTTTTTCATTTTATTCTATTGGAGAAACCTAGAGCCCTCCTACAACACATTACACTAATTTTACATCATAGTCCCATTGATCTACTCTTTTGGGTCATTTTTTAAAAAACAATAAAATTATCTTATCTAATTATATCTAATGATTTGTGCTTAATATTGATGTCCAAAACGCCATGCACCAACTTACAAGTGACTAAGCATGATTTTCTACAGACCTAAAGTATAACAAGGTACCAAACAAAAGCACCATCCCAATCCACCAATCAAAGAGGGAATCAAACACCCTTTCTCACAATTGGGTTTTGTTTGTAGAATCATTGGGGGCATCAATGGAGGAAAACCCCCCATACAGTTCCTACCAACAATACAATGATCTAATATAGAGCATGGGCATCTTCTCCACTGCCGATAATGGACAAGGTTATCCAAGGGACAAGTAAACCTCCCCATCCTTCATCATGCATAATGCAACAATATTCCCTTAGCTAGCAACCATGTAACAAAGAGATATGACTTAAATAAAAAATATCAAGCTAACAACCTCCTATGAGAACAAAATATCAAGCTTAAATAAAAAACAGTTCTACAAATGAGTATGTCAAGTGTCTCCCAATATGCCTCACACATTCAATGATGTAAGTTTGAACTTCATGGGCATACTTCATCAAGTGCCTACTTGAGGATTTCAATTTTTTTCAGCATATCCAGATTGCTTATCATGAAAATTTTACCGAGAGTGTTAGGGGTAAGGTCAAAAGGTAACCAAAAAATCATAAAGAGAATTCTAGTCATTGGATCTCCTTCCTAAACATTGTGTGTGACAGCTTTAGTGATAACTTTATACTACAAGCAATCACATATATAATTATGAAGCATAATTAAGGAGATTTAGCATAATTTCTTGGTCCTAACGAGAATTTACAATTTTTTCATCTTCAATGATTTTCTTGGTGGGCCTTTCACTCTCACTAAACTTGATAATAAAAGCATGCTCGTTATTTCTTCATGTTTCTATGGTTATCTTGTCAGCTGTCTAGAAATTTAGCTTGTCCTTGAGGGATTGTATAAAATCTCAAGAAATGAGGAAACAAAGGCACCTCGCCCCTTTTTCTTTCTTGCAACTTCAACAACCAACAAATGTTGAGATACAAATTGACTAGTTGCAAGTATTCTCCTTTGTTTTTGTACTTTCTCATTCCTCCTCCTTTTCATCTTCCTCTATCCATCTCCTCCATTACCTTTATGTGTCAAAATTTGTTGGCCCTCTTACATACCTTGTCATTAAATATTAGAATAAAACTAAGTTTGAAATAGAAGACCTTTTATAGAATACCAAAAATAAATTCTTTAATCACTTAGCGGAGTTCCAATGTGGTTAAGTCAATTAGGAGAGGTAATGATTTCATTGTATCATTTTATATATCTCACTATATTCTTACAATCATGGCTAACTATATATCTGATTCAATTGAATGAAGGTAAAACCACACAGGTACCTATCAGATATTTCTTCCTCGAGTGAGGGAATATTAGGAAAAATAGATGGAAATACGACTTCATCTAGTAGATATGATACATGAACAAGGACCAGAGGTGAAAAGGTCAGAAGAAAATTTTAGAGACACATGAAATGTTTTCTTTCCTAAGGAGGATCATTCTCTTATGATGATGACAACATAGGAGACATAGAGGTGCCAATTTTCAAGAAAAGTAGGACACTTCCACACTATTCCTAGCAGAAGAAAAGAAGAATTTAACCAAGAAAGAAAATGACACAAGGAATCACACAGTACACCGATAATTTACCTTGGAAATTCTTAACTGGGAAAACCAACATTACTTTGAGTCTTATTCTCTCTTGTTATCTTATTCATTCAAAATAAAAGGTTACATGTCTAACCTTGGTTCACACCTAATACACAATTGACATCACACCCTCTTGCATAGGCAAGAACAACCCTATATCCAAATCGACTTACATATGCATGACCAACAACCTACACTTACACATGCATTAACCTGCCAAATGGAATTCTATGATCACCTTACAACATCATTCTTTATGGCCTTACAACACACCTCTTTATAGGCTTTACTATAGGAAAAACCATAAATATTTTCTCCTAAAAATGGTTACGGATTCATGCATATCATTGCCTACAAATGTCATAAATCTTGAGATTCTATTACAGTAGACTCCAAGTTGGGTTTACCATTCGAATACTAGTCGACCTCCATTCAGTCTCTAGTCAGTCATCTCACACCTACACTTTGACCTCTTATCAGTTTAATTTTTGTTTATATCTTCGAATTAAACTTTACCCAGTCGACTTCCTTGGCCTCCAACTTGTTGTCAATCTACCTCAACTTTGACCTATTGTCGATCCACCTCAAATTTGACTTTCACTGCAAAGAATATAACAACCCAACATTCTCCCACTTGTTTTCTTCTTTGTTGAAACATGATATTCCTGAAATTTCGCTCACAAACCCAGGGCATAAATACCCACGACCTCTCTACACAAATATAACTTCACAATAGTCACAGTCTTGGTCAACGGGCCTGCTATGTTTTCCAACATGTCTACTTTCTCCAGTAGAACCTTGTTACTTTCCATCATATCTCTTACAAAATGGTATTGTACATCAATTTTCTTAGTATTTGAATGATAAGTAGGGTTCTTTTCTATAAATATTGGACTTTGACTATAAAAAATTACCTTCATAGCTCTCTTCCCAAACCCAATTCTTGAACACAACCTTTGAAGCCATATAGCTTCTTTGCTTCCATGAGTGGCCACCATGTATTCAACTTCTATTGTCGACAAGGCTATGACCGCATGTCGCTTTCTCATCCATCTTATTTCTCCACAAAACATCTCGAAGACATATTCACTGGTCTACCTCCGTCGGCATCAATAAATCCATGTACATATAATTTACCATTGTCACCTCCAAGTTTTCCTTGGTAGAATATAGCATATTCCTTTGTGCCACACAAATACCCGAATACTCTCTTGATATTTGTCTAGTGCTCCTTCCAGGTTTAACATGTACCTACTCAACACTCCCACTACATGGGAATTGTCTGGTCAAGTGCATACCATCTCATACACCAGAATACTAACGACACTTTCATAGGGAACATGCACCATATACTCTATTTATTCCAATGTCTTTGGACACTTTTTAGTAGTAAGCCTTGCTCCCATTGGAATTGTTACTTTCATTGGTTTACAATCCAGCATGTTGAATCATTTCATAAATGTTTCAATATACTTCATCCGATTCAACTAGAGATTTATAGCGGCTCGATCTCTCTTAATATCCATTCCTAGAATGAAGTTAGATGCACTGATATACTTCATGTCGAACTTGGAGGATATCTACTTCTTCACCTTCTTTATTGCATCCATGATGTTTCCAATCAACAACATGTCATCGACATACAGATCTGCATATATGAAACGCCCACCTTCTTCCTTGGAATATATGCAGTGATAAAATTTGCTTCTCAAAAATCCAAAACTAAGGATGTATGTGTCAAACTTATGGTACCAGATCCTTGGTGATTTCTTTAGACCATAAAGGGATCTTTTGAGTTTGCACAGCAACTCTATCTTTCCCTTTACTACAAATTCTTCAGGCTATTTCATGTATATTTCTTCTTCCATGTCCCTATGTAGGAATGTTGTATTCACATCCATATGTTATATATCTAGATCAAATTTTGTAACTAGAGAAATTAGTACTCTAATGGAAGTTAGTTTTGCAACAGGGGAAAAAATCTCACCGAAGTCGACTCCCTTGACTTGGGAATATCCTTTCGCTACCAGTTAAGCTTTGAACTTCTCTACTTGACCTAAGACATTCATATTTTTCGTGAATACCAAATTTCTACCAACATGATTTCTTTTACTAGGTAACTTGACTAAATCCCATGTCTCGTTTTTGTACAAGGATTCCATCTCATCGACCATGGTGTCCTTCCAGATTTTACCCTTTGTCGAGTCGACTTCCTCGTCGATCGAATTGGGATTATCGTCGATGGCATTTAACCCGAATGTGGAACAACATTCGGTGGATTATAGCTTTCGACTGATTTTATTACTCTTTCTTACCTCCTCATCATCGGAGTCAATTGTTCCACTTCTTCGTCGAATTCAGTCGACTCATCTGAATACTCTTCTTCGTTCATCAGTTCAAACTGCACTATATCAGGATAATTCTCAATCTGAAAAAATTCCTCAGTCTTCTATTTACCTCCAACTTCTATGAAGACCACATATCAAATGTACACTAGTCTCCTTGATGCAGGGTCCTAGATATTATATCCTTTCATCCCTTATTTGTATCCGATGAAAATATATTTGACTGTATTCTTGCCTAGCTAGATCCTCCTTTCCTTGGGAACATGCACAAATGCATCACATCCAAACACTTTGATATGTTCCACCGAAGGTTTCTTACTCCACCATAACTCATTTGGAGTCATGTTGACTAGTTCAGACGAAGGAGACATATTCACCAGATATCTTGCAATATTGACTAGGTCTTCCCAGAATTCTTGTGCGAGCCCAACACAACTGAGCATGCTCCTTTCCTTATCCATAAACATTTTTAACATTCTCTCAGAAACTCCATTTTTTTTGGGGGTATATGGTGTGGTATTTTGGCATTCTATGCCACAGTTCTTACATAATTGATCAAATTCCTTTCCACAGAATTCACAACCATTTTTATTCCTTAACACTTTGATCATCTTATCTGTCTAGTTTTCCACAAGATATTTAAACTCCTTAAATCTCTCGAAAACCTTTGATTTATTCCTCAGGAAATATATCCATGTCTTCCTAGAAAAATCATCTATGAAGGAGACATAATACATGTATCCACCAAGTGAAGGAACTGTAACTGGGCCAAACACATCATTATGCACCAATTCTAGAATCCCATTTTCCCTTGTCACTCTAGATAGGAACCTCACCCGACTTTGTTTCCCATATTTGCAATTTTCACAAAAGTCGACTTCTAAAATACAATTAGAAAAAACTTCGACCATACCTTTTCTTTGCATAGCTTGAAGTCCATTTTCTCCAATGTTTTCCATCCTCTCATGCCATAGCTTCATCGGGTCGATTTCATTATGTCTTGTCGAGTCGGTTTGAACTAACTTGGCTCAATTCAAGTCAAGTCGAGTCACATTTCAGTCAATTTCAGGAGAAACGATGTTGTTGCATCCAGTCAAGTAAAAATTCCATAACAACTTATAAAAGGTACCAATATGAACTCATCTCATTAATAGCATTGCACCTCTGACCATATTGCATGAATCCTTCTGAAACAAAGTATGCACACCTGCATCACTCATCTTGCTGACATATATCAAAATTCTTTCCAAACCTAGAATATGTATCACACCTGAAAGGGTCATTTTCCTCCCATCCTGTAGTGTTAGTCGGAATATTCCCCGTCCGACAATTATGGTTGTCGATTTGTCCCCGAAGAACACATCACCCCCATCATATAGTTCATATTCACATAACCATTCTTTATTTGTCGTCATATGATAGGATGCTCATGATCTAATCAACCAAGCATCTTGATTCGACTTTGTACTAGTCAATGCTAGTTACACATCACCTCCTTTGTCCAAGATCATCTTTCTCTCACTCGACTATTTCTTGTTGGGTCCAACACTGGCTTTTGTTTCCTTAGACTTATAGTACCTTTTATAATTTTCAGATTTATCGCATTTCCAACGTTTTCACACCAACTGAACTGGGGATTTAGATCTACCCTTCAAATTAAACTTTCTATCAGAGAATGTGCCTTTGTCTCTGTCTATCAATCGACCTTTCACTACTAGAGAATCTTTGGTCAATCCTTACATGTTATTTCTTCTCATTTCTTCCAAAAATAGAGAAACAACCATGTTCTATAGTGCTAGTGTGATTGTATTACTCCCAATAGCCATGACTAAGCTATCCCAGAAGTCTAGAAAATAACATAATGCGTTGATACACTTCTTCTCATCAGTGATATTTATATCCACAAATAATAACTGGATTAACGTGTTGTTAAACGCATTTAAATTCTTAGTCATTGAACTTCCATCACTCATCCTCAAAATATATAGTTTATTTCTAAGAAGCAACTTATTTAAAAGATATCTTGATTGATATAAAATTTTCAACTTGTCCCACATTTTCTTAGCCAAATCTTCACCTGAAACATTCAGCAACACCGAATCTGTAAGACAAATCCGAATCATACTTCTTTATTTTCTTTCAATTTTATCTCATTCTTCCATCAACATGCCTATAAGCTAGGGGCCTGGACAGACCATTGTTTATTTTTCTTGATCCAGAAGAAGATATTCCATTTTAAGCTTCCAAAGCTCAAAATTTGGCCATTGAATATTTCTATCTCTATTCTAGAACTTCTCGCCATTATTTATCGTGATCTTTAAAAAAAATTATGACTTATGACTCTTACTGTACCCAGGGTTTAGTTCTCAGATTCAATATTTGTAGATCAAGATATGATATAATCACATAAGAATTAAACTTCTATAATAACTCACTTTTCAGAGTAGACCTGTTAATATTATGGTAGCTTCGGGAGGTATGAACCTCTATTATGACCTATGACGAGATTATAATATTCTGGAAGGAAGCAAAGAAATGAAGGAAACCCTAGACAAGTTGTCGGATGCAGAAATATATTTAAAATGAATTTATTAGTACCTAGAAGGAGAATTAGGCCCCAATAAAACTGCCCATACTACTATAAATACAGGGCGCTAGTTCTCATTATTCACATCTCAACAATTGCAGAGAGAATTGGATCTGCATAGGTGAAGTAGTAGCTTGTGCGCAAGTCTCTGGGAAGGTGTGTGCTAGCCTTTGGGTGGGATTATCTGATCAGCTTGGTTTCTATTCTTTCTCTGTGCATTAGCCTCTCTTGGCTATTGGATTGCTACCAGGATTCTCTTCTTTGTCAAGGTCAAGGTGCTCAGAGGGTGTCTTTGGTCTATGGTTGGGTGACAAGGGTATCGTCAATGGTAAAACGAGCAGAATCTTCTATATTCTAACAGGTTATGGGCCCACACCCCCTTCATTTAGCCTAAAACACTGGAAGGAAACATAGCCACTAGGATATTGAGCTCACTGAGGAACTGTCGCTAGGGTTACTAGTAGGAGTAGCTTCCAAAACACTACAGCTAGGGTTACTAGCAGAAGCAGTTGCAGAAACCCTAAATCTCCGATCCGACACCTTGTGATGGAGCATCTCACTGAGGAGGAAGATATTCAGATGCGCCCTGACTCAACACACCTCTTGGCTCTCTCAAAAGACAGAAATGACGAAGTTGAAGTTTTGGATCAAGGCATGACCAGTTACCAGTAAACCGAAGACATGTGTGAAACAATCAGTCTTTTACACTACTCAGCACTTACTGGGACGATTGAAGATGACATCTGAATAATCGATAGTGGAGCTTCTAGGCACATGATGGGAGATCAATCCAAACTCTAAAATCTAAATGAGAGAAAGACATCGTACAAAGTGGAGCTTGGAGACAAAATCACTTACCCCATCGAAGGATTTGGACAAGCCTCCATCAAGTTGGAATCAAGTAATCATGTTCACTTAAGCAATGTTTTATATGTACCTAGTTTAGGAAATAATATTGTATCGATATCATGTTTAGAAGACAAAGGAAACACAATAGCCTTCATGGATGGAAAGGTGTTATCATGGCATAATAATTCTAGCATAGAGGATGCTAGGGTTATTGGAAGTCGTGAAGGAAATTTGTATAGACTACTAGAACAAAATGAAGAAGCTCTAGTACATGACGAAGTCAACCCTAATGAGCTTTGGAATAGAAGGTACACTCATATCAATTATCAAGCATTACCTTTTCTCAAAAAATGGTTGAAGGAATACCAGAATTAAAATCTACACATGAAGGAATCTGCAAGGGATGTGCCCTTGGGAAGAATATCAAGAAACCATTCCCAAGAAGCAACAACAGATCCAAGGAAATCCTAGATCTAATACACTCAGATGTTTGTGGTCCAATTCCAGCTAGATCTCTAAGAGGATATCTTTACTACATAATCTTTATAGATGACTATTCAAGAAAGACGTGGCTATACCTACTGAAATCAAAAGACGAAGTATTCAGCAAGTTCCAAGAATTCAAGGCAGAAATAGAAAATCTCACGAAGAAGAAGATTAAGACATTAAGAATAGATAATGGAGGAGAATACACCTCAAAGGAGTTCATTACATTCTGCAAATCGACAGGGATTAGGAGGGAGCTGACTGTTCCTCATAATCCTCAACAAAATGGTGTAGTTGAAAGAAAGAAAATATCTATCGAAAAAATGGTAAACGCCTTATTGAACGATCAAGGTCTATCCATGTTTCTATGGGGAGAAGCAACAATGAAAACAATATATGTACAAAACATAATCCCTCATCGTATATTGAAGGACATGACACCAGAAGAATCCTTCTCAGGTAAGAAACCTAACCTAGAAAACCTAAGAATATTTAGATGTCCAGTTTACTCTCATATTCCCAAAGACAAAAAGAATAAACTAGAACCCTCAGGAAAGAAGGGGATATTCGTGGGATATAGTGATTCATCCAAATCCTATAGAATATATATTCTAGAACAACATAAGATAGAATTTAGCAGAGACGTAATGTTCAATGAAAGGATGGCCTTTAGGAAATCCATCGAAGAAATTATAGAAGAAGAAGAACTTGAAGAACCTAATGAAGAAAACACAGAAAATGAAAATAATGAAAAGGATCAACCTGATCATCCTATGGAGCCATGTGAGAACATTGATTTAGATATCATACCAAAGACCAAGAAACAACCAACTTGGCTTGAAGCTACATTACAAGACACAAAAAGAATCAAGGTTCCAGAAGGAACATCCAGGAAGACTAAAAGACTGAAAAGATTCTCAAGTTATGCAACATACATGATGAAGCTTCTAGATGAAGAACCTACCACATTTGAAGAATTAGTCCAAAAGGGACAATGGAAAGAATCTATGGCGGAAGAACATCAATCCATTATGAAAAATGAAGTATGGGAAATTGTACCTAGACCTAAAGAAAAATCATTGGTAACCTCAAAATGGGAATACAAGATCAAACATGTAGCAGACAGAAGCGTGGATAAATACAAGGCAAGATTTGTGGCCAGAGGTTTCTCCCAGAAGGAGGGAGAAGATTATGATGAAACCTTTGCTTCAGTGGCTAGGTATACCTCCATCAGAGATATCATATCTCTTTCCACTTCCATGGGATGGAATCTACATCAGATGGATGTAAAGACAACCTTCCTCAATGGAGCTATTGAAGAAGAAGTGTATATTGAGAAACCTCAAGGATTCAAGGTACATTCCAGAGACACTCACGTTTTCAGATTGAAGAAAGCTCTATATGGACTCAAGCAAGCTCCAAGGGCTTGGTATGCCATAATGGATAGCTATCTATCAGGACTTGGTTTCTCCAAGAGTCATGAAGATCCAAACCTTTATTACAAAGTCGTGGATAACACACCTGTGATTCTACTATTATATGTTGATGACATATTCATAACAGGTGAATAATCTCTCATTATCTAGTGCAAGAAGGAATTATCCTCTGAAGTTGATATGAAAGATCTAGGTCTCATGCATTATTACTTGGGACTAGAAGTATGGCAAAAGCGTGGTGAAGTATTCCTTGGAAAAGGAAAGTACGCAATAAAGATCCTTGAGAAGTTTGGAATGATGGATTGTATGTCCATGGACACTCCTATGAATGCAGATATAAGAAAAGTGAAAGTCCCAGATTCCGATCCAGTAGATCCATCTCTATATCGACAACTAATTGGATCATTGATGTATTTCGTAAATACTCGACCATATATTTTCTTTTCCGTAAATACATTAAGTCAGTTCCAGGTGGAACCTAGACAAGAGAATTGGATAGATACAAAGCATGTCCTAAGATATATTCATGGAACAATAAACTATGGCTTGAGATATACTCCATTCAGTGATATCAAACTTCATGGATTCACAGACTCTGATTGGGCAGGAAGTGCAGAAGACAGAAAGAGCACTTCAGGTATGTGTTTCAGCTTGGGCTCCGCTATGATATCTTAGGGAAGTAGGAAAAATAAGTCTGTCTCACTAAGCACAGAAGAAGCAGAGTATATGGAAGCATGTGAAGCATGCACAGAAGCAGTATGGCTAAGGAAGTTAATCTCTGATTTATTTGATCAAATTCCATAATCGACCATAATACATTGTGATAATCAAAGTCGTATAAGATTATCAGAACATCCAATGTTTCATGAAAGGTCAAAACACATTGAGATCAAATACTACTTTATTCGAGATAAACTCTAGGAAGGAGAGGTAAAGCTCGAGTATATCCCCACTGATGAGCAGACAACAGACATCCTGACAAAACCTCTATCCAGAATTAAGTTTGCATATTTCCAAGAGAAGATGGGAATCATGGAAATAACTCCCTTAGATGAAAGAGAAGACTCTCCAAGTTAGGAGAAAGCAGTGAAAAAAATTATTGAAAAAAATTATTTTTTTCACTAAATGACTCTCTAGATTAGGAGGGAGCACTGAAAATATTATCTATCTTTGTAATTGAAAAATAGTCCAAATTGGACAGATTCTTTCATGTTCGGAAAGTGGATTGAGATTTCCGACGGACAGTGACTTCCCATTGTGGTTAACACGAGAGGTATTCTGATTGCTGATGTATCATAGACAACAACTTCCCATCATGGTTAACATGGGGAGTGGTCTAGAGCAGTCTCTCTTATTGAGGGTTACTCAAGAAGACTGGCCCACCTCACCGGACAACAATTTCTCATTGTGGTTAACATGAGGAATGGTTCATGTTGGAGGTTGATACAAGACAACCTTTTCCACTTGTGGTTAACAAAGAAAATGGTCTGGACAGTCATTCCTTAGGGTTTATGCATTCTCTCTAGGGTGCACTTTGATTAGTGTAGGAGGAATGGCCCAGGGTGGGGAATGGTCCAAGCTCAGCAATTAAGGATAGTCATTCCTTAGGGTTTATATATTCTCTCCAAGGTGCACTTTGATTAGTGTAAGAGGAATGGCCTAGGGTGGGGAATGGTGTAGACTCAGACATTCCTTAGGGTTTATACATTATTTCCAGGGAGCACTTTGATTAGTGTAGGAAGAATGGCCCAAGGTGAGGAATGGTCTAGGCTCATAAATCAGAAACAATCCTTCTTACTTGTTTGAGAAGAATATGGAAGATAGAACATTGTTGATGTTCTATACTGAGGGCAGATATTCTTTCATATCTCACAGACATGAGTGAAATATTGACCCAAATGATTCAGTTTATTTTAACAATATTTTTTTGTGCAGGTTGGCATTAGATGATTGTTATGGAGACTGCCTATCTCCAGACAATAGAGATATACTATTGTGGTGGATTTTTTCCACTGTTTGTGACTATGTGTCACAGTTTGATTAGTTGAGTACTACCTTGAATAAACACATGTTTTTTCTATCAATTGATATTGTACCAGTTTTCATAGGAGATTATCCAGTTGGATAATAATGACGGTGCTTGTGTTGCTACCAGTTGAATGGTCTATTGTGCTCAAGACCATACCTCCCTAGCTAGGAGGGAGTGTTAATATTATGGTATCTTTGGGAGGTATGAACTTCTATTGTGACCTATGATGAGATTAGAATATTTCGGAAGGAAGCAAAGAAATGAAGGAAAACCTAGACAAGTTCTCGGCTACAGAAATATATTTAAAATGAATTTATTAGTACCCAGAAGGAGAGGTCAGCCCCAATAAAAATCCCCAGACTACTATAAATACATGGCGTCAGTTCTCATTATTCACATCTCAGTAATTATAGAGAGAACTGGATCTACGCAGGTGCAGTAGCAGCTTGTGCGCAAGTATCTGGGAAGGAGTGCGCTAGCCTTTGGGTGGGATTATATGATCAGCCTGGTTTCTATTCTTTCTTGGTGAATTAGCCTCTCTTGGCTATTGGATTTCTACCAGGATTCTCTTCTTTGTCAAGGTCAAGGTGCTCGGAGGGTGGCTTTGGCCTATGGTTGGGTGACGAGGATATTGTCAATGGTAAAACGAGCACAATATTCTATATTCTAACAATACCTAAGCTATGATACAACATGTTAGGAAATGCAGGACACTTACACACTAATCCTAGCAGAAGAGAAGAACAATTGAATCAAGAAATCAAATGACACAAGAAATGACACAGTACACCGATATTTTACCCAGGAAACACTTAACCGGGAAAACCATCATTCCTTTGAGCATTATTCTCTCTTGTTGTCTTATTCACTCAAAATAAAAGGTTACATGTCTAACCTTGGTACACACATACGACACAATTGACATCATACCCTCATGCACAGGAAATAACAACCTTGTATCCAAATCAACTTACATATGCATGACCAACAACCTACACTTACATGTGCATTAACCTGCAAAATTTCATTCTATGATCACATTACAATAATAGCCTTTATTTCCTTACAACACGCGTATTTATAGTATTTACGAAAGGAAAACCCTAAATATTTATTCCCAAAGACAATTACATATCCGTGCATATCATTGGCTACAAATCCTCCAAATCCCATGATTCTATTACAGTCGACTCCGAGTTGGGTTTACCGGTCGACATCCATTCAGTCTCTAGTAAGTTGTCTCATGTACGCACTTCAACCTCTTGTTGGTTGACTTGCCATCAATATCTTTGAATTTGATTTTACCTGGTCACCTTCCTCAACCTTCAACTTGTTGTCGATCTATCTCGACTTTGACCTGCTATCGATCCACCTCGAATTCAACTTTCACTGCAAAGAATATAACAATCCAATAACACTAAGTTATAAGCATCTACTAAAACAATGGGTACCTAAGGAGCTATCTCCGTTAGACATTGAATTCATTTTCAACAATAGGATGTATCACATTGCAACATCCTCCCTGCATGGCTTGGGGATATTTTCCATGGATGTAATAAATGTAAAATACAATACAATAACTAAAATGATGGACTATGTTGGACCACGTTATAATTATAATGATTGGATGCGGGTGGTCCATTACATGCGATGTATGCATAGATATGCACTTGCCGTAAATTATATAAAACTAATAAACAACGATAAAAATAAGGGTGCGACTATCTATATTGATGGAAGGCCTAAAACAATCGGCAATATTGCATGGTTTATAAACAACACATGACCCAGGACAACAAATAAGAAACCAAATTTCATATATGAGGGACATGAAGGGAATCGATTAGTCGTGTGCGCGATAAAAGATATATCTCACGGGGAAGAATTATTAGTGGAGTACCATTTGAATCGAATAGAAACATCGACTAATAATGTGAGGGTACTTCTGAAACACCTCTTTATGAAACATCTACTTATTGCATCATATTTTTTGTATCTTTAAAAATGTTTGAAATATTTCATGGTCCCAATTTTATAATAATGTGGGAGGTTGATCGTGGAAAAGTGTCAGCCACATAACATGTAAACGATTAACAATTTTGATTTACACTAATGTGAATTTTATTATTTATAAATATAATTTTATTTGTGTGGCAGTCAATTATTTGTTATCATTAACAATTTTTTAAATGTTTTGGGGTTATAATTATATTATAATGTGGCAGGATGATCATTGAAAAGGAGCAGCTCCAGAACATGTAAACAATTAACAAATTCAACTTTGATTTTACGTGAATTTTATTATTTTTTTATACAATTTTATTTGTGCGATGATTACTGTTTTCATTTATTTATATAACTGAAATAAAATTGATTTTGTTGAAATATGTAGTATGCATGTCATGAAGATCATGATTCCTGTGACGAGGAGGAGTTGTATTCATCCTGTGATCCAATGGTAATGATTATAAAGAATATCATTAAAGAGAACAAGGAACTTGTTTTCTTGTTAGACTATGCAAATCAAAGTCCTGATGTCATAGAAAAGATCAATCTAGTTATGAAACAACTTAGGACATATCAGGTAATAACCATAAATTAATGTGAATTTTTTTTATGTACTGATAAGTTCAATTATGATAGTTTGTTTCTTAACTTTTACATTATCTAACGAAAAAACTGTTTCTTTATTATATAGAGATATTTGGAGCATGTTCATCCCGATGTAGGTAGTAGTGGCGTTGTAGAGATATCGAAGAGTCCTGATGAGGGCCATCATATTGTTGTTAGATTGTTTACTTCTCCATATTCCACACTTTTATATGGAATCCATGACACGCACCGCTAGACATCCACGCAACATCCAGGCTCTAGTAGAGGTGGTGAAAGAGATGAGGATGATGATGTGGTTGATATGGGTGCATTTCCTAGAGCTAGATGTATGACCAATGCGAGGACCCTTCCATGAACATTTTTGGTTGATTATAATGGAATTCCATTAAAAAAAAAATTTTAAGTGTTTCATGTTGTCCATCTCAAACATAAATCATCTGGAATAATATTTTGAAATCAATGATCATATATTTTTGCGTGTAGAAAACGACCATTTTTATAGGTACCTTGAGAGAAAGGCCTTGCTGATTTTTGTGGAAACCATACGCAAAAGGTGGAATTTCCAAAATTCCAACCTCAAAAAATTACTTTTGGATTATCTTGAATGCCTCTTTGGAGTAGAGACCTTCAATAAAAAAAAGTGGTTGCCTCTGCAACGAGTGAATATTTAAAATATACGTGGGATGTATATAGAAGAAACTTGGGAGTCAAACCTAGGTATGAGTGTCCTCCCTCAGTTGTAGAGAGGGAGTGGAAGGCACTCATTGATGATGCAAAAGAAAATAAATTGAGAAAAACAAGAGAATAAATAACTGGTTCCCCAAGGTAAATTACAATATTTTGAATTCAATAACTTTAATTTTCTTTAGATCTAAGTAAAAGTGTAGTATTTAACATACTTGAAAATTTTGATGATAGGTTTCCTGAAACTTCAAAGGCAACCAAAGGAAGGATTTCCAAACATGACCAACATAAGTTAGGCCAGGGTGGCTTCTTGAGGTTACAGTCATGAATCGTAAGTACCCAAACATATTAACAATATTATTTGTATCTCCTTACAAATTTCAGGCAATTGCATCCAATATAATTAAAAATACACACTCTTATGCAATGGAGGGTGATGACTTTTGAACTAAAACCATGAAGGAAGACCTTCAACTTGGTTACAAGTACATCTATAAAGTTGTTGTTGATCATAGGAAAAGCACGAGGTAGACCACAAGATCCAGTTTGCAGGATAAGGTAAAAAAAAATCAATCCACATTAACCTTTCATTACTTATAAAATACATACATGTTTAATATCAACCATAAATTTAATGTCTTACCTTGTTTTAATCAGGGGAGGAACACCATCAACTAAAAAATTAGTACTGGACAATAATGCATTGACAGTGCAATGTGGCCTGAAAATCATGCTTCTTCCAAACAACCCCATCGTAGTGGGGTGCAACCACATGATTTTCCTGTGACTGAGGCCCATTATGGTAAAACGACTATATATTAATCATATACTTAATAATTGCGTACTTATAAATTATGCACTTCTAATTTTTATTAGTTATACATTTACATATTTGTCCTTATAATTTTTTTCGTTTCAATGGTAGAGAATTTCATAATTGAGCCTCCTCGACTTGAAGAAAGAGTACATGGAAACCATTCCAACGGTTCCCACTAGTGGACCAGGTAAATAATTACATTACATAGGTTTTTTTAATATTAATGAACTACTTCAATGATATTTAAAAATTGACCATATAAATTTAATATTTTGTTTTTGGTAGGCGATGACCCCTCAAAGTAACCTCCACATTGTGGGTATGAGACTAGGTGTGCTCGACATGAGAGGACTGCAACAACATCAACTGTTGAAAAGCCCCTAGAAAACAAATACATGGATGTTGATAAATTAGTTAAGAATTGGACTAGAAAACTAAAGAAGACTAAAATAAATTTATGATGTATAGTAATTTTATAAGACAGTTTGATGTACATTATATAGCTATTATATCTGGAACATATTTTGGATGATAAATCATATTTATAAAAACTCTTTTTTATGACATATGCCTTTGAATGATAAACCTCATTTATAACTTCACAATCACTTTTTATTAATTTTGAATATTTTTAATGCATATTTTTTATTAGAATATAGATTGGGTATTGAATAATTGACAATGGTATAAGGGGGGAGGAGGGGCCATAGGAGCTTCTATATTCTTGTGGTTGGCCCTATTCAATAGAATTTTTTTTATTGGAGAAGTTTATTCTTGGAGAAAACCTCTCTCGATCCAATGGAAGAAAAACATAGTCAATGTTGACTTCGTTGTTGCTCCTTCAAATCGAGGGAGGTTTTCTCCAAGATCAGACGAATCCAATAAATTATTCTTGAAACCAAGAGGAGCTTATTCAATCTATCACATCTGAGATTTTTTTTTTTTTTTGTGTGTGTGTGTGTGTGTGTGTCACTATTTAATATCCTCTCATATGGGTTTTCCAAAAAAAAATATCAATGGTGTTTACTATTTTCAATCTTGTTGGTTTTAATTTCTATTAGGATTTATTGACATGTCTTAAAAGTATTTTTTGTTTTTTAATAAAAACTAAATATAATTATGTTTTTATTTATGACAATATGCAGTTCACACATTTGAATATTCTCTAGATGTTGTACCAATGGATCATGTAAAAATTAGTGGAATCTAAGCTATTGATACTTTGACAACAGTAAAGGCTCAACATGATAGGGTATGAATTATAGTCTTGTTTTCACAGGACAGGGTATGTTATTTTTCACATCCATCAGTCTAGTTGTGTGGCATCTACTCTTTTTTGAATGTTGAAACTCATTTCAAAATTATTTTATTTTTATTGATGCATGGTTTTGACACTTCTGTCGTATGGTGTACACACTTTCATGGTTGTTGGCACTATTTTATTGTTCACCATCAACTTCCTCATGTGTTTTGTATAAACAAAGTTTATCCAAAAAATCGTGTGGCACCTCAAATGCTTCATCAAGAACTGCCTTAATATACTTAGCAACTTGGCTAGCCGACTGTTGGTTGGGTGTAACACCACATCACTATGTCTCCAACACTTCAACATGTTCCAAATTGGTTGATGCATTTTCTTCAACCGTTGCTTGGTCATTGAAATTAGTTCTTAATTTTTCTAAGGCACTCAAAATTTGTTCAATTTCTTCCACAGTTGGAAAAGGTTCTACCAAAACCTTCATTTTTCTTAAGTTTTTTTGAGTTTGTCTCATAGAAAATTTACTGAACACCGTATTTGAAATGGTTAACCACTCTCCTATAATAACATTCAATTCTAGTTCACATAGACCCTACAAAACATTACATAGAAAAATTTCTTCATTACTTTCATCTTTTTGGTCTCTGCAATGATGAATCACACTCAACATGTGCTCAAAATCATGAACCCTTTCTTGAATTCTTCCATCATCTTGCAATCAAATTTTTTCCTAGATAAGTGCTTCAACACACTGACCAAACTGCATGCTAAAGTTCTTATCTATCAAAAACTTGGCATCGTCATGGTTTTCCACTACTAGTGCACTTTTCTTAGTGCAACACACTTTCCCTTTGTGAGTTCCCCTGTCAATAACATCTACAACTATTGCTAGATCAAGCCTTGCTAAGGAATTATAATTTTTTTGTATATTTTTGCAAAATACTTTCAATCCTTGTTTGGTACTTGCTTAAATTATCCATACTTTCGTGTGACACATATCCTATATCGTATACTTCTTAGGTTTTCTAGTCAATTTCTTTCACTACTAATTGATGTAAATCTAGAAAATTAATCACGAATGACTTAACTAAGAGCATAGACTGTGAATATTTCTCTTAACTTTTTCTAATATGGAAACATCAATTCACATTAAATGAAATTATTGTCAGGTTGACCATAAAGTACAATAGTTGTGCCAAGGATGATTCATGCAAACAAAATAGTAGACTATTGTTTCATTTTTTTTTAAATACTCAGACCTGTCGCTCTTGCGAAAAATCATATCATCGATGGTCTTGGTAGTTCATCGCAAAGATTTGTTGCGTATTTCGTCTCTCGTGAAACAAATGACGAGAACCTTAGGTCATCTCTCATGCGGTGACATCCTTAGTTTGTCTCGCAAGCGATGACATCCTTGGGTTGTCTCAGCCACAATGATTTCTTTAGGTAGTATCTCTTATGACGATATCCTTGCTTCGTCTGTATCATGACGACATCCTTGGTTTGTCTCTCTTTCTTTGATCTCCTTGGTTCATTTCTCTCACAACAATCTCTTTAGGTTGTAGCATGTGTAATGACATACTTACAACATCCTTAGGTTATTTCTCAGGTGACGATATCCTAGGTTTGTCGCAATTTCCATGGCACGTGATGCAACTTTTTGGGGGTCCAATATTCATTGCCATATCCATGACACAACGTCGCATGAGAATTGAAATGACTATTGCAAAATGACCCAAATTTACTAGTGAGTGGTCCAGGGTATACAAGTACTACAAGTCTCTTCCTCTAGATGAGAAAAAGAAGAACCTAATATGGACCTCAGGAACAATATTGGCAGAATGTGTTCCAAAAGTAATTGACATGAAATACATTTTTCAATGGTGTGCAGATAAATTTGTCTCTAAATGAAGAATAATTCAAATGCAAGTTCATCAACCCATTTTTGTCACTCCTTCAACATTTTATAAAATGTTATGACTCCCTACACTAACTATGAGATTCAAGAGTGAGGAAACTAATGAATTTATGAAGCAGTGCAAGGGAGGGAAAATATTGTTAAGAAACTATTTGTAACATCCAACCTGTAACCCTGGTACTTCTAGAATCGTGGTAAGTTTGTTAAAGTACCCATATAGATAATTTGTTTGGCTATTTGTTTGCATTATTGGTTCGGAATATACTATGTTTGTAACAAGAAATGTTATATATGCTATGAATTATTCCCTACATTAAAACGTTATCATTGATTGGGTTTATCTCATCTCAAGTGAAATTTATTTTCAGTTGAATAACCTCAAAAAGACCCATAAATTCTATATGAATTCTTACCTCATTTTAACCATTTCTTATGGCCATGTTTTTTAATATTTTCCTCTGGAGAAGCATGTGGATTTTAAGTTAGATCTAGTTTATGCATGATATTCAATTTTCTACAGATGTAAATCCCAATACCATTTCTATCTAGTTCACAACATTTTCATCTCATAATTCAAAAGGTTATTATTTGGATAGAACACATCAAGGATATCCTTAGAAGAAACTTCCTTTTGGACTGGAAAAGGAATTTATGAGTTTTCAGAAGAATTTACTATAATTAGAATATTTGGTAGTAAGGAGAAGCATTTCCTTTTACCATTTTATACATAAGATAAAATATTTGTTGGATAAGTATGCAGGAAAAACAAATCTTTGGCGCACTTCTTCCATGACAAAATGAAAATACAGCTTATACCCCTACCATGGAAACTTGGGCATTTCATTGTTAAACATATAACTCACCTAAATGAGTTGGTGGGACATCATGAACATATGATTTTTAATGAAGAAAAACTTGTTAAAGGTAATGACTCAGATAAAAAATTCACTACACATATGTAGTTACTGGGGTATTCTTCACACTTCATCATAATTGAATAGTTTCAAGAAGGTGGTGAAGATAACTTTGATCTCTAGGAAATAGTGGCTCACCAAAATTCAAACAATACAGGAGAGGTAAATAGTAAAAATTAAGTACATGGACAATATGGAAGAGAAAAAAACAAATCGAAACCCCAAATACTCAACAAGGTCTCAAGGAAGGACTCCATTAAGAGTGGAGAGAAGAACAAATGGAATGGATACTAGAATAAAATGTTTTGGAGGCTCAAATGATGGTGGAGATCAAAACTTGCCAAGGAAAGGTCTTGAGAAAACACATATTGCATACACTCATATTACTTGAAAAATAAATCTATCATCAATGGAACTAAATCCATCTGGAGCCTAGGAAAGTCTCGGTGCAATGGACATGGATAAGCTCATTGAAGAACGTGCCCAGTCTATGCAAAGGTTGTTAGAGATGAGAGAAATATTTTATGCTATTGTGACCCAGGATCCTAAGATATTTGAAGAGGAATCCATCACTCTACACCACACGACATATAATCGTGAAACCAAAAAACTATTGTTAGAAACTTTTAATACCAAAAATAAGAATTCATCAGAATAATGTAAATCTTAGATTGACCTGGATGGAGTAGAACCATCTAAAATTGCATACCTTAATGGAGTTGTTGGAGATTCATTAAGAAAGTCCATTGAAAAAATGGAAAGAGAGAATTTGGAATTAAAGAAAAGGATATAAGAATTAGAAGTTTCTTTGGCACCAAAACCATTGTTTCCAGAACCTTTGAATTATATTCAACCTATAATTGAATTGGAGTAGATGTGAAAAAGTAGTACGAAATACAAAGGCTCATAAATTTTATTGTAGACTATAAGAAAATATGTTGGTGACACCATACAAAAAAGGTCAATATAATTCAAGAAATTTGGGATCTTTCGCAAAGTATTGCTAGTTTTTCCTCAAGAGTAGAGAATTTAGAAGAAAATGTGCAGAATTATTTGGAAAATGATGAAGGATTTTTCAAGGAAGATTTGAATGCATTTTTAGCTAAAGTCTCAAGTTTAAATGGAGCTCAGAGAAAGGATCAAAAAATTCCTTCACCTTACCTTATGGAGCAGATCAATCCATGTTGGTTAAGGATAATTAAAGAGTTAAGAGAAGTGATAAATGAAACCGAGGCTCTAAGGAATAGAAAGAGTGATCCTTGAAATAGAAAGATGAATAGAAAGAGGAAGAGAAAGAGTGAAACTTGGTCCCAAATTCGTAGGTGTTGTTTCCCTTGAATGTGAATGTAAATATTAAGTCTAGTCCTTCTTAGATGTTTGTTTTGTTTCATATTATTTTATTGAAATCATAAGAACAAGAGGAGTACCGCCTCTCTAAAAATAGAGGGGGATTCATATCCCTCATGTGATTGACCTTAAGACTGTAAAACAATATTTTAGATCAACAAATAGATGCATTTATAATTCCATACAAATTTTATTCTTTTTCATAGTCCTATGTACTATGTTTAGTGCACTCTTTTTCTAACTTTTATTATAATTTCCTATGGTGTTTTGGTACACCGTTAAAATAAAATTCACAACATAAATATTAACCACCAATAAAACATGAACAGAGGGACACAAAATAAATAGGACCATATTTTACAAATTACTAGAGAATATTTGAAAGAACGGTGGTGATAATGTGGCATCTTTGTGACGGTTTAGTTTTACTTTATTAGTCCCTGCCCTTTGGGTTAGGGACTTATAGTAATCTTATTTTCATGCATCCATTATTATTTCCACACATAACAACAATTTTAACCAAAGTTTTAATACTTTCATACAATTTTCTATCTCTCATTTATATTTTTGTCCTAACTTTTAATTTTGAGGCCTTATTTGGCCTCATATTGAGGAGAGTGGCTTCAAACTTTAGGAAATGAGATACTTGAAACTTAATAAAAAAGATATGTTGATGCTAGGTGAATTAATGCTAACTTTCATGTTAGCATTAATTCCAAACATTTCCAAACATTAAATGTTTAATGTTTTCCTAATGCATAATCGATACCATAACCCTGTGTCTATGGGAGCTCTCTGAGCTTCCAAATGCCCTCCCAGTTGGTCACTTGAATGTTGTTTTCAGTCCTATAACTTCCCCCTCCCCCTCCTAGTTTCTCTTCGTAGTTTTATTCCCCCTACCCCTCCCAGTTTCTATTCATATTTTTCTTCCCCCTCCCCATTTCTCTTCTCACATGAAGAATTTTATTATGCCCATACATATCCTTCATTCCACCTGCAATATGTCGACAAGAGAGCTTCACACTATGTAACCTTCAGTTGACCTGCAATATGAGAGTCCACCTACAATATGAGAGAGCTTCACATTATAAAACCTTCAGTCCACTTGCAATATGTAGTTTTCTTCCTCCTTCCCATTTCTCTCACCTAAGGACTTGTATTATGCCCATACGCATCCTTCAGTCCAATTGTAATATGTGTACATGTCGACAAGAGAGATTTACATTCTAGTTGAAGAAATCAATGTCACCAAAAGCTTCACATTCTATTTGAAGGAATGAATCTTAACAAGAAGAAGCTATTGCATTATCATTGTATCCAAGAAGACCCTATTACATTGTTTACTGTGACTTCTGCAAAATATAAGGTGAAGGTGAGTAAAATTGAATTTAAACTAGAACTCAATTTTACAGTAATTTTAACAGGTAGGAATATGGTATATTTGTATATTTGTTACGACTATGTTACTTACTAGGTAAGAAAGCCTTATCTATTGTTCATGAAATTAGTTAAGAGCCATACCTGGACACAACACCTTCCTTACCCCTACACGCTTTGGCTCCATCAATTGAATTCATCATACCTTCCATCAATTGGCTTCATCATCCCTACGATCTCAATAAATCTTATTGTCCATCTATAGAAAAAATCTCTCCATGGTAGAAAACATAAAGTCCAGAGAACATAAATTTAGGACTACTTGCACTTGCACATAATTTATTTTCTTTCTTTCCTATAACAATTTTATTTTACATAACTTACTTACTTCATTTCCCCTTCTTCATTTCTTGCAACAAACAATATCAACTTCCAAAATGGTCATTCATTATCTCCTTTCTTGTTCTTTTCACTGTCAAGAAAGATCCCCTGCTTCCTGGAATAACATATATGGGTTAATTCATCCATTACTATGAAAGCAGTCAGACATCGATGGTATATGAGCACACTCGTTAGTCCTGTCTCTGTGCCCACCTTGGTCTCTCATGCATTTTTCTTAATGAACCTTGGCTCTATGGTTCTCACCCCTCTTCACTGGATTGTAGGCAAACTACCTAAGAGAGATCGCAATAATTTGAATCACTCATCATTTCTTTCTAGTTGGATGGGGTTTTCATGAAAATCCATTGAAATATCCATCAAAACGTTAGAAAATGCAACTGTAAAAATGCAATCGACTATAAATAACTCACTTCCGTAATTTTTCTTCCATAAAATAACCTCTAGCTCTACTGGTTCATACGAAGACGAAATACAAGTTGGTTGTGCACTCAACATCATCCCATGTCGCAATTGAGTGTCCCTCATCCATCGCTTTTGAAATTATTGGTGATGCTTTAACCACGGGCGGTAGCTCATATGAAGGCTATGTCTCTGTAAATTAGAAAAATAAAGCATCTATATAAAGGAAAGATAAAATTAAATTTGATTCAACAACATATGTGTTAAGCCCTAATATTGGCTCATTACCCTTAATGGGGGCATATTGTATTAGTAATGTTATTTTATTTATGTCAGCTTTAGGCCATTAGTTGTAATTATACCTCCTAGTCTCCTATATATACCAAGGAGACATTTTCATTTTCAATCATCTTGGACTTGAACATTTAAGTGGGGTAAAAGGAGGTTGCGCCATTGAAGAGGCTTATTATCTGAAATTATCTCTTTTTCAAGACGTTGAGTACTTTTTCTGAGGTTTTTATATGCTATATTGATATTTTATTCTTAACATATGGTATCAGAGCTCAAGGTCTTGGGGTTTCGCTGCTACATCTAAGATGCCTTGGAATTTTCGCTAAAAAAAATTTTATACAACGTTTTAGAAGGAATGACTTGGAGGATATTTAGTATATGGATCAATGTATGTTGGATTCCAATTTCATATCATGAGGCATTATACTTTCGTATATATAGCCTCTACAGGATAGGGTTATGGAATCATCTTGAACTGATTCATTGCAGAATTTTCACTATAAAATATTTTCTGAAATGTTTCAGACCCTAAACTCTAGATTCTATTCACAGAAATTAGTAAGGTATCTGTGGAAAAAATTTCATCTTCTGGGTCATCTTAAATTTGTATATACACCCTTTGTAAGATAGGGTATCAGAGTAGTCTCAAGAAGGTGTTTCAGGTAAAACAATCATAATTTCTTCCTAGAGTATCCAAATTGAGTGGGACTAGTTTCTTTGGATCGTGAATAGTCTTTGGTATTTTTGGTATGAGTTGCAGAATTTTATATCAATTATTTTGTGTGGGGCATTCTATACAAGTGAGATCTCCTGGAAAGGCCAAAAATCGGCAAGTTGTGGAGAAGTTACGATAAATTCCACTTGGCACATCCAATTTT
Organism: Picea engelmannii; assembly: GCA_009831015.1. Lineage (NCBI taxonomy): Eukaryota > Viridiplantae > Streptophyta > Pinopsida > Pinales > Pinaceae > Picea > Picea engelmannii. Next base: position 487,652 of record ML782156.1, on the reverse strand, counting down.
GATCATACTTATGGAATTGTAGAGAAGAAATATCAGAGAACTACATAAAAGAAAGTTTCATACCCAGAAGGGCCGAAACTTGGGAGATACAACAGAAGAAAGATTGTTTAGCAGAACCACCTCAAAATCAAGGTTCAAAAGTGATACTTGGCCAACATGCCACCCAAAAAGGGAAATTCTACACCAAATAAGCCTCCAGACAATCCTAATTAGACTCTTGATGAAGGTGAAGAAATGCGTAGGGACATAAATGATTCACAAAAGAAGATAGTAACAAAAGATGAACTACAAGAGATGATGGAGGGTTTAAAAGGGGAGATCATGGAAGTATTGAAAAATTTTGTAATAGAGAAGACACCTGAAAGTGAAAATGCATCCCATGAAATTCATGATGAGGACACAAGGAAGGTGAATCAAGAATGGAGAAACTTCAACTTTGGTTTGAAGACCAACCACGTTCCTAAGATCGATATGAGGAATTTTGATGGAAACAACCCAATCACATGGATACTTCAGATGGAGCAATTCTTCGATCTCCATAATGTGCCACATACACAAAAGGTACAAATTTCTTCTTTATATTTAGAACCTAATCAATTTGTATGGTATCGATGGCTTTGTTCTCACAAATCAGTCGTCACTTGGACAATTTTCACGGCAGAAATTATAGCACACTATGAGCATACAAGGAGCAATACCTTTTTTAGCCAATTGATAAATCTCAAGCAAAAGGGTTCAGTTACCGAGAACATTGAGAACTTCCAAAGATTGAATATAAAGGTAACCGATATTACAAATGAGCACTTGATTGATGTATTCATAGGAACTTTAAAGGATAACATTCAACATGAGGTTCGCCTTTGGGAACCCAAATCATTGGAGAATGCATTTAAGGTGGCAAGAAATGTTGAAAGTAAAAATATGGCCATGGCTACTAGA
>ML782156.1:459140-477841 GCA_009831015.1 Picea engelmannii | reverse complement strand
ACACCATTTATGGCACTTTATGGATACCACCCTCCTTCCATCACTTCTTCTCTAAAAGAAAAATCTAAGGTTCAAGTAGTGGAAGATCACATCGAGAATCAACAAGTTCTCCAAATCTTAAAGGACAACCTGACCATGGCACAAAATCACATGAAACAACAAGAAGATCAACATCGTAGTGAAATAATTTTTGAAGTAGGGGATTCGGTGTTTCTAAGACTACAACCATACAAAAAGATGTCCCTCAAGCAAGCCAAGAAGGATACTAAATTATCACCAAAATATTATGGCCCTTATCAGGTGTTGCAAAATATTGGTACTATGGCATACAAATTGGAGTTGCCTGCATCTTCACAAGTACACCCAGTTTTCCATGTTTCATGCTTAAAGAAGGTTATAGGCGACAAGATCCCAATTCAAACTGTATTTCCAGAACTTGACGAGGAAGGAAAAATCATATTGGAGCCTGAAGCCATCACTGACACAAGAATTCGCCAACTAAGGAATATATCCATTTCAGAGTATCTCATTAAATGGAGGAAACTATCGACTGGAGATTCCACTTGGGAAGATGAGTCTTTTATATAGAAGCATCCAGAGTTAGTCAAGCATTGCGGACAACACTTGTATCAATGGGAGGGGCATGTTAAGCCCTAATATTGGCTCATTACCCTTAATGGGGGCATATTATATTAGTAATGTTATTTTATTTATGTCGGCTTTAGGCCATTAGTTGTAATTATACCTCCTAGTCTCCTATATATACCAAGGAGACATTTTCATTTTGAATCATCTTGGACTTGAACATTTAAGTGGGGTAAAAGGAGGTTGCCCCCTTGAAGAGGCTTATTATATGAAATTATCTCTTTTTCAAGGAATTGAGTACTTTTTCTGAGGTTTTTCTATGCTATATTGATATTTGGTTCTTAGCAATTTGAAAACAACAATCTGGACTTATCAAGTGTTCATAGCTATTGTTATTTGATACATAATAACAAAGGAAATAAATTACAATTGGGAAGAAATATTCACAAAACTAAAATAAAAGTCAAGGGGTGATTCTAGATTCGTAGAAGACGGGCTATCTCTATTGTAGCCAGGATGTGTTTGTGTTTAGTAATATTCAGTTCAATGCGATTCAACTCAATTCAGTAATATTCAGTTCAATGTGTTCATTTATATTCAGTTCAATTCAATGTGTGTGACATCAAATAGATAATTAAGTTTCTTCTGTGAACGATCCACATAAGGCATAACTAAAAATTGTTGTATGTAATTTACCACGCACCAACCATAGCTCTTTCATTGATGTTAGAATCCCTCATTTCTTTCTCAATGTTGGAGTCCCTTACCTGCAGTATTATGAAATAAACACACTCCATCTAGAAATGATGAAGTAGCTCGTAAGAAACACATGCACCCTGAGATTTGAATTTGCAACAACATGGTTACAACCCATCCTTGCTTTCATGAGCCCTTGAGAAGACTATTTCTATAGATTAACTTTGTACCTTCCATGTGTCCATTTGCAAAGAACACATGCCGAGGTTTTGTCATGTGTCCCCTTGCGAACAACGAGTGTTATTGTAAGCCGGCAATAACACAGCTTTAATATCCATCTTCTCCAACACATTATCATATTTTATAATTTATAATTTTCTCGAGATTGGATCGCATTAAATTGCTCGGTTTAAGAAACATATTTTAAGAAAATACCTACTATGTGAAGCAGAGAAACCCACTTTTTGTGATTAAGGTCTATAAAAAATTATATAGGACGAATGGTCCCTTATTTGAGAACATGTATTCCGTTTTAATGATATTTTGAGCACATGTATTCTATTCTAATGGTACTTGGCACAATTCCTTTAGGTCATTAGAAAAACATTTTACAGAAAGAGGCAATGGAGAGTTAATTAGTCCCATGTTGTCCTAATTAATTAGCTTATTTGCGTAAAATTTGATTCAATCTATCTTTATTACACATTGACACACAAGATATACACATTGACACACAAGAAACTCATAATCCATCTTAGTATACTACAGTGCTTGTAAATCAACAATATATATTGTTTGTTATTGGCTAGAGCTTAAACACCTATGACATATTATAGTGTCAATGTTGATTATGTACCATTATTTTATTAGCATATTTGTTTTTCTCTAACTGAAATAAGCAGCTAAAGATCAGGCTACCAATAAGTTCATGAGTTTACATTAAATACTCATTGCATAGTTGTGTATATAATTTATACAGTAGCCTGCAACAGATAGGTTATAGTGATATTATTTTAAAGGTAATCATGCCAACTCTTAATTTAGGTATAAGTAGTCTATTTATATACGGGTACTCAATAATGCAACTTATCATAAGTTTCTTCTAGACTGGTGCTTCATGTTTTTAGCAATAATACTGGCTAGATACTTTCTAGCATGTTCTATCATGTAAGGGTCATTAATACGAGCTATGGCTCTTAAGCACAAAAAGGAGTAATTACAGCCTGTGCACATAATTGCTTCTTCTACCAGCAGGACTGGCCTAATAAATGTAAGGTATTATGCTAGCTTCACTATATATGAAAAAGTAGTACATGTTAAGCTTGCAAAGAGTAATTAATGTAGCTTGTTTATACTCTACACTATACCTTGTAATTCTACATTAATTACTCTGTAACCTTTCCATACAGAGTAATTAATGTCTTATCATGGCTTAGATTAAGAAACAAGTATTCATTATGTATTCTAATCTTATAGATTCTCAAGCTTAATTACACTAATATCAAGTATCATCGCACCAACTAGGTTCGTAATTACTGTCAGAAACATGCCAACAAATTTCCTCATGCAGTCACAAGCACATGCATGCAGCTATGTTAATGTGCATTCATGCAATATATTTATGAAATTCTCGTGTAACTATATGATCTATTCATGATCAATTTGTGTAACTAAGTGATATATGTTATATATGCAAGCATACCCATAGAGGTGTGAGTGCAGTGTGTAGTGAGTATGTGAGAGAAAGATGCAATACTGAGGTGTTGTGTGTATGAGAGGAGAGGATGTTTGTATGCATGGGTTGTCTATTATAATTCTCCCTTGAATGAAAGAATATTGATTATCATTGCCATGGTTTTTTCCCTCATTGGGTTTCCACGTGAATCATTGTGTCAATTGTGAGTTTGTTGTTCTTGGTTTAATGCGAGCTTGATCTTGCTCGTTTATGATCTGGTTTTATGCTATGTTTTCCTTTCACTTCCCAACAAGTGGTATCATATCTCTAGGTGAGGAAGTCATTGCATGAGTGAGAAATATCTGTAGGGGTGATCTTTGTGAAAGAGGCCAGATCTGATGAGTGAGCAATTTCTGTGAAAGAGGAAAAATTTGTGTGCAGGGGTGATAATTTTTTCCCTGTTGCATCTAATCCTATCAATGGGGACGAAAATCAATTTCATTGACTACGGAGTGATACGCGTGGATCATATCTTTTTATAGCATGGAGGAGGCATGATATCAACGATAATTCTAAGTGCATCTCTTGGGTGGTGCGATATCTCATTTTCACAATCGACCACACCTATTGGAGGTAACAAGGTCAATTAATATTAAAATTTTGTATGCATTATTGACATGAGGTAAGGGGATCATCTTTATAAGGAGATTTTCATTATAAGAAAATTGTCATTATAAGAGGATAGTCTTGGTAAAAACAAATGGGTGGATGTTTAAAAGGTGGATACCATATAAAGTTATTTTGAGGAGGATATAAATATATATTTTAAAGGATTTTAAGCATACATATGAAACGTATATGATTTTTTTATTAAATCTTTTAGTTAATATTTTATATTTTTGGGTGTTTAACCTTGAATATATATCATTGTTTCTTCATTTTAAAAAGGCGAGTTCTTTTATAGGCAGTGGTTTTGGAGTTTCTGCTAATGGCGAAAGTGCATAGTTCCAAGTTTGAGGTGGAGAAATTTAGTTGCAAGAATAGATTTCCACTATGGAAGCTCAAGATGCGAGATCTTCTTGTGCAACAATGATTGCAAAAGGCCTTGGCTGGAAAGTCAAAGAAACCGGAAAGCATGACAAACAAGGACTAGGAGGATCTGGATGCAAGAGCCCTCAATACTATTCATTTGTGTCTGGAAGATGAGGTGTTGTTTAACATCATTGAATAGATGACAACAAGAGGTTTGTGGACCAAGCTGGAGAGTCTATATATGACAAAGAAATTGTCAAACAAAATCTTCTTGAAGAGGCAGTTCTACAACTTGTGGATGAAAGAAGGTACGGAAATTATTGATCACTTGAATGTATTCAATACTCTGATTTGTCAATTAACTAATATGGAAGTAAAGTTCGAAGATGCGGACAAGGAGGTTACACTACTATGTTCGTTTCCTGATTCCTGAGATCATCTAGCCACAATTGTATGGTTTAACAAAATAGATGCCATTGATTATGACACTGTTGTGGAAGCTTTATTGTCTAAGGAAAAAAGGAAAACATCGAGTAAATGAACCTCAAAAATAGAAGCAATGGTGGTTAGAGTTTGATCTACAAAATGAGGGCAAGATCAGAAAGGTACATATAGGTCTAAGTCAAAAGAGAATAAGGGTAAGGCAAAATGTTGGTTTAGTGGCAAATCTAGGCATCTCAAGAAGGATTGTTGGAAAAGACAACAAGCATTCAAAGAAGAGTCCACAAAAGAAGCAAATTCAGCTACATGTATGGTTGATGAAGTTTTTTCTTATTGGTGTGTCTCTCCACCTATTTTTTCATAGAAGGTGTAGGGCGGCGATGGTTGAGTCACTGTGAAATAATAAAAAAAAATTAAAAAATTGCATTTACTTTGGAGTTGTAGAAATTATTGATTGCATGTAAATAGACATATGTCTGTAAGACCTAGATAGGCATGCGTACCCATGGTTTTTCAGGTCAACTATGAAAATTCTAGACATATATTTAGGTAGATTGAATATGTGAGGGGGCATGTATGTTGGGTTAACCTTGACTCGGTGAAAGAGTTAATGAGTTAAATATGTTTTTAGGTCAAAGAAGGTGGTTTTTTGGGTACATGTATTTTGGGTATCATGTGGTATTGTGTCCATGGATTGCATGTAATGAAGCCTATAAATGGCTTGGTGAACTCCATTGTAAATGGGCCTGGAGGAAAGCGGTGAAGGCTTACTTGGCTGATTTGGTCAAATTTGGTCAAAGTTGTTCAAATGCAAAGTTCGAGGTGGAGAAGTGTGTCCATTTTAGAAAGGTGGGTCTGTAGAAAGGATTATGTGCTAGCAGGTTAATCAAGTGTTTGAGAATATATGATGAAGGTGTTATAACCTACTAATTTTCATTAATTTTTCCCAAAGAATCTTGTCCTTGCGTTATCTTTCCACTCATACTTTAAAACTTTTTCACCAGCTCCATCAAACTCCCATCACCTAAATCCTTCACTCAACTAATCATCCAAAATAGTCATGTCCTCCATAAGTAAGAATTTGACAAATATCCCAAACCTATACCTAGCCTTAATGCTTATCCAATTCCCTTAGTTCCATCACTTCATTCATTTTTACCCTTATTTTCATATTCCCGTTGAAAATAAAAAATATTCCTTTCATTAAGCACCTTTATCATATCCACAAAGTCATGTGTTAAAGCCTCATAAGCCCAAAGTCCTTAGAAAATAAAAAAAAAGGTTTATTATTATTAATATAAATATTTTTATATTAATATATTTATATTAATATATTTATATTAATATTTAATCCAATATTTAATTTATGGAATCACGTCAAATCATAGGCACGAATCTCAATTTATAATGTGGAAAATTCAAAGGTTGGATGGAGGGCTCACATACATATCGCGGATTGAAATAGTGAGGAGGTTTATTATGTGAAGGCGAGTCGGGGAAAACTATTGTGGTTTCTTTGGTGGACACGTTTTACGTGGAGCATATCGTAGGTAAAAGTAGTTTGGATTACACCATCATATGTTTAATGTGCATCATTTTTCCATGAGTGCATGTCAACAACAATTATGGAATTTCTAATAAATGAAATTCCTCCTCAAGGTGAAAAGGTTTTACGGAGGTAAGATTTAAGTTTTACAAATTAAAGAAATTAATGTTTATTTCCATTCAAAAGATTTTAATGAGAAGATGCACATGAACGAAGAATTGGATAATTCTTTATCCAAAGATTTACATAAGTAAAAGAAGAAGATAAAATGTATTTTACCAAAGACCGTAAATGGAAAAAACACGCAGTAAATGTTTTTCCATAGTGAAACGGTAAATTGGAAAAACATTACACAGTAAATGTTTTTCACAGGGAAATAATAACATTAAATGTTTTTTACAGTGAAATGGTGAATTGGGCCAAACAAGACATGGTTTTAAAGAGCCATGGGCATGAATTAAATTATGGAAATTTAATTCTACAAGATATAAAATATTTGGGAATTATTTTTATTTCAAATATATTATTCTCAAATGTTTAATGAGATTATGGATAAATGAAATTATATTTGAAAGAGTATGAGTGACATTTTGAAGAGAACGTGGCAGAGGAAGAAGTTAGAGCATCAGAGGAATCTGCAGGGATCATGAAACCTTTTTTTCTGAAAACTGTCATTTGTAATCATTGTAGAAGTTGTAACATTTCATTTCAGTTATTGTAACCAGTTGCACACTGAAGGAACTCGAATTGTATAATTATTAGAGGTTCTGAGTGTATTAGGGATGGGTAGAAGTGCAAGGTCACAATTCTGGTAGTTCTGGACTCTATTGTATTTTTTCTAGGACTGAATTGAATACATATGCAGAATCATTTTGAACTATTTATGAAAAGAATCTAATGGCTATCATATGATTTTTGTCTTCCTTCACTGTTTGTATTTCTTGTGTTCTTTAATTCCATTTATATTTTCGTCTGTTTAAATTGGATAGTTAAAATCCCAGGATTGATCCTTTGATGCTCTCGACTAAAAAAATTTAAACTGTGTGTATTTCTTCCTAACTAATTCATAATTCATTTTATTAATGCTCTGATGCACTTACTTGTTTTTCCCCTTTCCTCTTACACTCTGCAAATATTATTTACAACTCACATTCATTGCCTCATTTAGCCTTTATCCTATGGAGAGTTCTATTGGCTAGTCGATGTTTTCACTCATTTTCAGAATTTTGACTCCATAGCCGTGAGTGTCCCTCCTCTTCTTGGCCAACAACTTTATAAAACCCCCCCAAAACAAAACAAATATAGCCATTGATTGCAATAGATATATCAAGTGACACGAGAGAACCTTGTCTAAGTTGATCAGGCTAGTGTCTAGCTCTAAAGTAGGTTGAAATAGTTACCTCTATCATTCGTCTATTCAACCAAACAAAATTTATAGAGTGCTAACATTCTAGCGTCATTGTTGGGGACAAAATAATTTTTTTTACCTAGGAAATAACAACATGATTGAGTTCTAAGGTCTGAGAGCAGTAGACACTTGGGAACGTATTGATTGTATTCCTGCTCTGGCGACCCCACACATCATAAAATCATTTTGAAGATGATTCCACTGGTAGAAGAATCCAAAAATTTAAATTTTCAAACGACTCCACTCTCAATACAGAATCCAACATCCAAAACATTATTGGTGACTCCACTCAAGATTCAAATGTAATGCAGAGACTCCACTGGAAAATGAAATCCCGTGATAGAGGTATGAAAACACATTATGGAAGAAAACAAGTACTTAAAATTGAATTTTTTCCAAGGCATTTTATTTTTTGTTATAAGTTATCTCTACTCCTTCCTTGAACATGCTAAACAATTTTTTATTTACCTGTTGCATTCTAATGATGATCATGAGAATATTGTAGTTGTATATCCTCCTCATAAATTTCTACATGCATATCCTCACTGTATCATTGATTTTGATAAAAAAATTCCATCTGGTCCATGTGATGACCATAACCAAGTTGATGAGCCTCATGAAACTTCGGTTGATATTTCATCTCATGCACTTGATCCAACACCCTCCAAGACTCAGCATAGATATAGACCCTTAAATTTACCCCACATCCTTCATGATTTTCCTCCAAAACACTATGAGTACCTACTTATGTTTGATGGAGAACCTGATACCATCTCGGCTGAAAAACGCATCCAAGGGTTTGAGAATTTTATAGATTTGTTTGAGATTGACCATGATGATGTTTGTATTAGGGCCTTCTATCAATCCTTGAAAAGAGACACCAAAGAATGGTTTAAACATTTGCAACAAGAGACAATTAGATCATGGGAGGAATTGAAGGATGTCTTTTTAAAGTTTTCATGGAGGAAGAAATCTTTGGATCTACAGCTTGTAGAGTTCTATGCCTTAAAAAAGCAGAGTAATGAAACTATTTTTATATTCAGTAGAAGGTTTTTCAGTATCTATTACAATTTGTCCAAAGAAATTAAACCCACTAAAGTTTTTTCCATGCTCCATTATGCAACTACTCTTAATTCAGATTTGTCTTTCCTCCTGATGGAAAGAATACCTAAGTCCTAACAATAAATGCTTAATGATTCTCAGGACATTCAACACAACATCCAAGCATGTAAACGTATCCAAAATGAGGGGTTGAATGCTCAAGAACATGAAAGTGAATATCAATAGAAAATAGTTGATTGGAATCTTGAACATAGAATTGACAATATCATAGGTCCCCTCAAAGTGTCCAATGCTAATGATTTTGCAAAAAATTATATTCCACTTGTTGAAAGAGGAGGTGTTGATTTATCTTCTAATCCATCCCATGATAAGCGGGGGGCTGATTGTTTTATGTATTCATTTGTAGACAATCAAGAAGATGAATTTGCAAATCAGTCTGTTGAATAGCAAGTTGATGTTCAAAGTTTGTTCTTGCTGGATGACATCACATATATTGTTGATTTTACTATATATGATGAATATGATGATGATTATGAGGCTAACTTCCTAGAACAACCAACTGCATGTTCTCTATCATAAAATGTTCCTTTTCAGTAATGTAATGAGAGAAATCAACCTACATATCACAGTTACAAAGAAGAAAGTACTAAATCAACTAAAGGGAATTCTTTACCTTTATGTTTTTATTCTTTCAAATTGTTGAAAGAAAATTCTAAGATAATCATTGAAGCAAAGGAATGTGTGTTGATGTCAAATCACACTGATTCACTAAAAAGAGTTCACAAGCAATTGCATCAATCTTCTCATGTGTTTGATGACCCTTCTACTTGTTATGTAGAAGGTCTTGTCAATACAAATTTGCAGCCATTGGTTGAAGACGAATCTTAAAATGAATGTGTTCAACAATCCAAAGAAATTGAAAAATGTGTCTATGATAGCAATGAAGAAAATAAAGAAGGTTTTGAATCACGTGAAATAACCTTGCCATTGTGTTTTTCCTCTTTTGAACTGTTGAAACAAAATGTCTATAATGTTTCAAATCAGAAATCCTCTAGGCATAATGTTAAATATGAAAAAAAAAGTGGATTTGCAAATGAAAAATATCTTCTATTATGTTTTTCTTCCTTTGAATTGTTGAAAGATAATCATGAGATAACAAAGGAAGTAGGGAAGTCTGATTGCATTCACAGTAACACTATTTTACATGAGCTAATTTTTATCAGTGAGGAAGACCAATAACCTTCTCATGCATTTAATGATCATGTTGTTGATTACATGGAAGGTTATCTATGTTCATATTTACATCATGTGCTCAAATACCATCTTGGAAATAAAGATGATGGTAAATCAACATCATTGTTAGACATGGATTTCTTTCCAACATGGGTTTCATTTCAGCCAACACTGTCTTCTGATTTAGAAGATTGTTATTTTTAGCAGTCTCAACAGATTTTTCAGCCTCTTGGTGGCAATCAACATATTAAATCACATGAAAACGAGAATGCAGTGGAAGGGGTGAAACATGATTATTGTTTTGTGCATATTTTAGAGGATTCATTTACAGTTTTGTTAGAGGCGGTGAACGGTCCAAATGTTTTTAATTTTTTGAGATTTGGATTTATGGATGAAATTTTAAATAAATTATCAGTAAGGAGGATTTGGAGCAAGCTTGTGCAAAGTAAACAAACAGTGGATAAAATGCTTGCATGATTACACTAACATTTTGATTTCACTTGATTGGCAGTTCATTTCAGCAGTTAGAGTAGATAAGAGTATGCAAATAAGCTTGTTCGTCAAGCATTTTTCAGTTTGGATTTACAGTGATGTGTAAAGTCATATTTTTAGCGGTGTATTCAGTGTTCAGTATTCAGTTGAGAGTAGTATGCAGAGTTTGGTTTTCAATAGACACTAGTGGCAGGTCAGATCATGGTACCCACACATGTTCTGGGAGTATCCCAATGGATCAGGCACCAGTTCTATGATTTATTTGCTACCTCACAGGGAGGATAACATCCCTAGTTGGAGCCTATGTTATCACCTGTTAATTTGCATTAATTTTTCTCAAAGCACCTTGTCCTTGCGCTATCTTTCCACTCAGATTTTAAAACTTTTTCACCAGCTTCGTCAAGCTCCCATCACCTAAATCCTTCACTCAACTAGTCATCCAAAATAGTCATGTCCTCCATAAGTAAAAAAATTGACAAATATCCCAAACCTATACCTAGCCTTAATGCTTATCTAATTCCCTTAGTTCCATCACTTCATTCATTTTTAACCTTATTTTCATATTCCCATTGAAAATAAAAAATATTTCTTTTATTAAACACCCTTATCCTATCGAAAAAGTCATGTGTTAAAGCCTCATAAGCCCAAAGTCCTTAGAAAATAGAAAAAGGGTTTATTATTATTAATATAACCCTTTTTATATTAAAATATTTATATTAATACTTAATCCAATATTTAATTTATGGAATCGGGAAAATCATGGGTACAAATCTCAATTTATAATGTGGAAAAGTCAAAGGTTGGATGGAGGTAGCGAGGAGGTTAATTATGTGAAGGCGGGTCGGGGAAAACTCTCGTGGTTTCTTTCGTGGACATGTGTTTTTACGTGGAGCATATCGGAGGTAAAAGCAGTTTGGATTAAACCACTCCATCTGAATCCCGATGAAATAAATGCACCATTTATCATATGTATAATGTGCGGCATTTTTCCTGGAGTGCATTTCAACAACAACTATGGAATTTCTACTAAATGAAAATCCTCCTCAATGTGAAAAGGTTTTATGGAGGTAAGATTTAAGTTTTACAAATTAAAGAAATTAATGTTTATTTCCATGCGAAAGATTTAAATGGGAAGATGCATGTGAATGAAGACTTGGATAATTCTTTATCCAAATATTTACAAGAGCAAAAGAAGAAGATAAAAGGTATTTTACGAAAGAAGGTAAACTCGAAAAAACACACAGTAAATGTTTTTCCACAAACGGTAAATTGGAAAAACATTACACAACAAATGTTTTTCACAGGGAAATAGTAACAGTAAATGTTTTTTACAGTGAAATTTTGAATTGGGCCAAACAAGACATGGTTTTAAAGAACCACAGACATGAATTAAATTATGGAAATTTAATTGTATAAGATATAAAATATTTGGGAATTATTTTTATTTCAAATATATTATTTCCAAATGTTTAATGAGAATATGGATAAATGATATTATATTTGAAAGAGTATATTTTTATTTCAAATATATTATTCTCAAATGTTTAATGAGAATATGGATAAATGCAATTATATGTCAAAGAGTATGACTTCCATTTCAAAGAGAACGTGGCAGAGAAAGGAGTTGGAATGTCAGAGGAATCTACAGGGATCATGAAACTTTTTTTTTTTTTCTGAAAATTGTCGTTTGTAATCATTGTAGAAGTTTTAACATTTCATTTCAGTTATTGTAACCGGTTGCACACTGAAGGAACTCGAATTGTATGAGTATTAGAGGTTCTGAGTGTATTAGGGATGGGAAGAAGTGCAAGGGCACAATTCTAGCGGTTCTGGACTCTATTGTATTTTTTCTGGGACCGAATTGAAAACATATGCATAAGCATTTTGAACTGTTTTTGAAAAGATTCTAATGGATATGATATGATTTTTGTCTTCCTTCATTGTTTTCATTTCTCGTGTTCTTTAATTCCATTTACATTTTCATATGTTTAAATTGGATAGTTAAAATTTCAGAATTCATCCCTTGATGCTCTTGGTTGAAACAATTTAAACTGTGTGTATTTCTTCCTAACTAATTCAGAATTCATTTTATTAATTCTTTGATGTAGTTACTTGTTTTTCCCATTTCCTCTTACACTCTACAAATATTATTTACAACTCAAATTCATTGTCTCATTTGGCCTTTATCCTCTAGAGAGTTCTATTGGCCAGTCAATGTTTTCAGCCATTTTCAAAATTTTGACTCCATAGCCCTAAGTGTCCCTCCTCTTCTTGGCCAACAAATTTATAAACCCCCCCCAAAACAAACCAAATCTAGCCATTGATTGCCATAGATATATCAAGTGACATGAGAGAGCCCTCTCTAAGTTGAGCAGGCTAGTGCCCAACTCTAATGTAGGTTGAAACAATTACCGTTGTCATTTTTCTATTCAGCCGGATAAAATTTACAGAGTGCTAACAAAAGGTAAGTTCATATCCATGGAACTTAGAAAGTATTGCAAGGAATTTGGGATCGAATAGGCATGTTTGGTAATACCAAGTTGCAACAATAGTTGTGGAAAAAATCAGTTGTGCTATCTGGTAACTCGGTCACCATCAGTTGAAAAAGATAGGAGAAGATTCAGGAAGAGGTATAAACATGTCATCTGGTAATTACTCAAATGTAAAATTATTCGGTTGTGATTCTTATGGGTTTTTATCAGATTTCTAAGAAGGACCCAGATCAAACAGGTAGATCTTTGATATGGTGATGATGTTGAGGGGTGAAAACTATGGGATCCTATTACCCACATAATCATCATGGACAGATATGCAGTGTTTGATGAATATCCTTTTATAAAATCAAACATAGTAAAATATGAAAGGTTCAAAGCATGGCTGGTAGTAGAAAGGTATTTGGAAGGTATTGATTTCCATCAAAGTTTATCACTGGTTGTTAAAATCTTGTTTTTATTCATCTTGTGTTAGCACTGGTTGTGATAGTATAACTAGATGTTAAAATTGTTTTACATGGAGTTTTTTTTGTATATGGAACAACCAGAATGGTTAGTTCAGAATCACAATAGAATATTTGTTTGCAAACTCAAAAACCATTGTGTGGCCTAAATTATGCTAGGAAAATGGTACAATATGTTTGATTCCTTCATGGTGAGACAAATTTTACAAGAAGTGAGTATAACCATTGTGTTTGTGGTATAATCATTATCTTCGTGTTATATGTTATACTTGTTGCAAACACAAGCATGGTTGAGATCAACAGGTTGGCTCAATTGGTTAGGACATTTGTTATGAAGGATCTGGGAGCAGTAAAATAAATCTTGGGCATGGAAATGCACAGAGACAAGAAATATGGTAAGCTTGATTATCACAACACAAGTATGTGGTGAAGATACTCAGGAAATTCAGTTTGAATAATGTGAAACTAGTAAAAACCATTTGGATTTCCATTGTAAATTCTCTTTAGGTTTATGTCCTAATTGATCAAGAAGAAAAGGGTTATATGTCTCAAGTATTATATTCTAGTAGGAAGTTTGATGATTACAATGGAGAAATGGTCAACATTTCACATACAGCTGGTGTCATTAGACACATGGAAAAACTAGGTCAAGAGCATAGAAATGGGTGCTTCAAACACAAAAGCACAAGTATCACCAACAATGGTTGTAGTGATTTGGTCCGTGGTTATCATTCATGAGATTTGGACAAGTGCATCAGTTTATTAGACAAGCTACTGATTGATCTAAAAATGAAGAAGACTTGAAAATCTTGAAATTATTGCAAGTAAATGTTATGTGTTAAAAGAAAATGGATCAACTTTGCAACACATAAATTAAGGGATCACTCATGAAAAATACACATAGACAGCAGCATAATCAATGAACATAAGAACATAAACACAACAATTGACAAAGGAGTTCACCCCTCTCTTGGGCTACATCTCCTGGTCCAGCTTCCAATGGATCATTATTATTAATTACTCAAAGTGCTTAAAAAAATGCCTTACAATGCTCAAACTGACCAACCGACTGCTCCAATGGCTTCAGAGCATCCAAAAACCCCTAGATGGGCTTTTTCGGCACCTCAATCGGTCGAAAAATGAAGAAGTTGGGCCTCCTTGAAGTCCCCCCTTCAAGCTTGTTGTCTCTGCATCTACAAAACGCACCCTTGTCAAATGAACCTGACACACACGCAATATATAGCGTAAAAACCTAGCACCAAGCATAACCACGCCAATGATGCAAAATGTCGGATGAGTATGGGCACGCCAGCCCCTAACTGCCTAGCACCTAGGCACATAGGGGTCCATATGACCGCGCGCATTGGCAAAAAGGGCCAAATGGTTGCAACTGTGCCAACCATACTAACTCCCCGCGCTCCGGTCGTGCGCATCTGGCATATTACAAAGAACCACGAGCTTGGCTTAAAACCCCGTGTGCACCAACTATTGGGCTATACAATATATGGTATGGTCATATATATAATCAAATGACCACGGGCTGGGGCTAAGCCCCGGCCCGACCCCCTGCCAATAGTTACAAACATTGAATTCAAATACAATAGAACTCATATATATTACAAGGAACAACGTGTGACCCATTGGTCAGTCGAAGTTTGCAAAAGCTATATGCAGTGGGGAGGTCCGGGGGTCGAACCCCACGGACTCCAATACATTTTAATAAACAAAACAAGCAACCAATATCGGGGTGCCACGTGGTAGCCCATGATTGGACCATGTGGCACCCAATCACTTGCCCAAATAGTGCCACGTTTCAACTTCCCATTCGACCAACTGTCAACCAAAATATGATTTCCATGTCATCGTATGGTCATATGGCCCTGCCACATCAGCCTGTACGGACTGTACGGACTGTACAGTCAACATCATTTTTTTTTCTCTGTTTGACTTTATGAACAGATTGCAATATCTCTCACTCCCGATGTTCGTTTGACATGAAACGAGTTGCGTTGGATTCGCAAGGATGAGGCCTACGCTCTCTTCCATTCTGAAGCGATTCCGAGCACTCTGAATTTTTGAGCAAAATTTGATCCCCTGATCACACCTCCCCATTGGAAAGCTTTTGGACCTCCAAAAGACTATTTTTAGTCTATGTGAAGATGAGGGTATAGTTCCCTCACCCTTCCAACCTCAATCCACTTGGATTTGCTTGGATTCATCCCTTTAAGACCAACTTGAAGATACTCCACATTGCCTCGTTTTGAAGTTCGCATTCTCCTGTCAAGGATGGTGTCTTCCTGCAGTTCTGTAAGATACTCTGGAGAAAAATCATCTATGGAAGGAATCTGAACATGCTCTCCTTGATCATCAATCAATGGAGGCTCATACAACTTCAAATTCTCAACATTAACATCTACACATAAGGAGGTAAATCTAAACGAAAAGCATTGTTACCAATCTTGTCGATAATCTTGAAAGGACCATATCGAATCAGTTTCAACTTTTTACCTTCTCCTTTAAGCCTCTCCTTGCTAATGTAAAGCCAAAATTCATCTCCAACTTGGAAACTATGATCAACACGATGCTTTTCATGTCTCGTCTTGTACCTGGCCTGACTCTTTTCCAACTTCTCTTGCACCACTTGATGTATCGACTGAATTTGTTCAATGAATTTCTCTGCCCTATCAATGTCATATTGACCATCGACAGCAATATCTTTCCCACAGATAAAATCTAAAGGATACTTGGGCAAATAGCCAAAACATGCTTCAAATGGAGACGTTTGAGTCGAAGAGTGCTTAGCTGGATTGTACGCATGTTGAATGTAGTGTAAATGTTCATCCCAAAGTTTAGGATGCTTGCTGCAATAAGCACGAAGAAGATGCACCACTGCACGATTTACCACCTCTGTCTGACCATCTGTTTGCGGATGAAAAGCTGTGCTCTTTTTAAGTCTGGTGTCCATGAGTGCCCATAAACTCGACCAAAAACTTCCAACAAATCGAGAACCCCGCTCAGAAATAATGGACTTAGGCAATCCAAAATGCACCCAAAAAGTTTGAAAGAACAACTGTGTCATTTGCTCTGTTGTTACATGCTTAGTACAAGGCATCAAAATACACATTTTGCTAAATTGATCAACCACAACATAAAGATAATCATGACCTCGTCTCGACATAGGTAGACCACCTACAAAATCCATGGAAATACTTTCCCAAGGTCGAGAAGGAACTGGAAGTGGAGTATACAAACCCAACTTTCAATTGCTAGGTTTACTTGTAGCACACAACGAACATCCTCGAACATATCTCGAAACACTTTCATTCATTTTAGGCCAGTAACAGTATCTTTGCAAATTATCCAATGTCTTGCCTACACCAAAATGACCAGCAATAAGAGAAGAATGTGCTTCTCTTATAATGTTGATTCTTTCCCCATGTGGAATACACAACTTGCCAATATGATACAAGAGCTTATTATGCACATGATAATCCAATTCTTCAACATGGTTAGAGTGACACAAAGTTTCATGCACTTCTTTGAAATCAGTATCTAAAGCATATTGCTCCACATAACTTTCATGCATTATATGACTCTGCTTAAGAATAACTGAAGCACTAATAATAGGCCTTGAAAGAATATCAACGACTTTGTTAAAAATGCCCTTCTTATACCTGATAACCAAATGAAACTGTTGAAGAAAACCCATCCATCTGAAGTGCCTAGCTTGCTGCAGCTTTGTCTGTGACTGTAAGTATTGTAGTGGTTGATGATCGGTGTGAATAATGGTTTCTTTTCCCAACAAATAATGTTTCCATTTTTTAACACTTTGAACCAATGCATACAATTCCTTATCATAAGTAGGATAATTAATCACAACACCATTAAACATCTCAGAATGAAAACAAATTGGCTTATCATACTGTAGCAAAACTGCTCCCATTGCATAATTACTTGCATCTGTTTGGATTTCAAAAGGTTGTCTTAAATTTGGAAGTGCAAGAACTGGCGTTGAATTGATCTTTTCTTTCAAAGTATCAAAAGCCTGTTGTTGCTTGCCTCCCCATTAGAAAACTTTCTTGACACTTGTCACAACATGTAATGGAGCTGCAATGGACAAAAAGTTAGCAATAAACTTTCTCCAATATTGGGCGGCTCCCAAAAAACTTCTTACCTTTGTCACATTGTTGGGTCTAGACCATTCCAAAATGACTTTAACCTTGGAGGGATCAATTTTTAATTCACCTCCACCAACAACTGAAGTGAAGTGAACTGAAGTAGATAAGTGAAGTTTTGCCAAATTCACATTTGGACAACTTCAAAAACAATTGTTCCTTTCTCAAAACATCCAAAACTTGTTTCACATGTATAATATGCTCTTCACGAGATTTGCTAAAGATCAAAATATCATCTAAGTAAACAATAACACAATCATCCAGAAAAGGCCTTAAGACAACATTCATAACTCTCATGAAAGTAGCAGGTGCATTGCAAAGTCCAAAAAACATTACCATCCATTCAATCAAACCTTGCTTAGTCTTAAAATTTGTCCTCCATGTGTCTCCCTCGACAATTCGGATCTGGTGATATCCGCTTCTCAAATCTAACTTAGTGAAATATTTGGCATCTTTTAATTGATCAAGAAAATCATCAATTCTAGGAAGAGGATAACGATTCTTAACTGTAATTTTATTCAAAGCCCTGAAATCAACACACATACGCCACGTACCATCTTTCTTTGGAACTAACACAATTGGAGATCCACATGGCGAAGAACTTGGTACAATAACCCCTTTGTCTAGCAACTCTTGAATTTGTTTTTTAATCTCAACATTTTCCATAACTGACATTCTATACATACCAATGTTTGCAAGTGGACAATCTTGTTGCAACTGAATTTCATGTTGGATTCCTCTTTTCAGAGGTAACCCCTTAGGTTCTTTAAACATGTCATCATACTGATTAACAACTTCAAATAGATCGGATTTTAACTTTGCATCACAACCTTGAAATGCTTCGTTCTCAACATCATTTTTAGGTTTTATCATTAAGATAAAAAAATTCTTACTAGCATTAACTAATATCTTCATTTGTCCCGCATTTATAAGTGATAAATTCATCTTCTTAGTGTGGGCTCTAACAATGTACTCAACTCCATCTTTAAACAAATGATACTTATTCTCATGACGATGAGAAATAGCTTTCCTATCATACAAATACGGGCTTCCCAACATAATACCACAGATATCCAACGGAATAACATCAAGCTCTACCTCATGAACAAAATTTGCAGTGATAGCAAACCTAAGTTTACACCTTCTTGTTACTTGTAACTGAGCATTATCACATATCCAACCAAGAGGGTATGGCTTAGGATGTGGAATTGTTTCCAACTTAAGTTTCTCAACAATTTCTTCAGAAATAAGGTTTGTTTGAGATCCAGTATCAAATAAAGTGTCTATCTTAGTATGCTTTGAAACAACCCTTATGTGAAAAAGTTCAATTCTCTCTTTCTCTTGTTGAGTTACATTGACATTATTATTACTTGAAGAGCTAGTACTTGCAATAGAACCAT
>ML782156.1:446017-458668 GCA_009831015.1 Picea engelmannii | reverse complement strand
AATGAAATCATTCCAAGAAATCAAAATTTTACCATGCTTTTTCATATCCTCCTAAGTCTTGGATTCCCACCAAATAAGTGTTGCACTATCCAATCTTAATGAAGCAAGCTGAATTTTGGTTTCATCATCTTGAATTTTTTGTATTCTACAATATACTTCAATTTGACGTATCCAATTATCTAACTTCTCAGCATTAACTTCTCCATTGTATATTGGCAATTCAAATTTTATATCAAGCTTTAATGAAGGAATTTGTGAAGGAGTTTAACCATGCCCCTTTAGAGAATTCGGAAGAGGTCTTGAACTGGTAGAAGAAGAAGAAGAAGATGATGGAGGAGAGGGTGGTGGAGAAGCACCATTCCCTCCATTTCTGTCTGGAGTTTTGTCACCATTGCTTCCCTTATGCCTTGAAGGGTTGGAGCCTTCACCCTGCGACAATATGTTCCTTTCCATCAAGATCTTCATCATCTCTCTCATCTCCATGACATCCTTTTTGAGATCTTCATCTTCGGCAGGAACACGTTCATGACTTTCTGCATAAGCCATACTTGGTGAATGCCTCCCTGAAACTTGCGGTGATGGTATATGATTTCTCCTTGTCGGATGAGAACTTGGCTCCACAAGTTTACCTTCTCCTCTTGTGAGTTTCAACCTTGTGAGCATCAGAAACAAAACTTGCAAACAATCAAGTCTTCAAAAACCAGTGCTATGATACCAACTTGATCTAAAAATGAAGAAGACTTGAAAATCTTGAAATTATTGCAAGTAAATGTTATGTGTTAAAAGCAAATGGATCAACTTTGCAACACATAAATTAAGGGATTACTCATGCAAAATACACATAGACAACAACATAATCAATGAACATAACCACATAAACACAACAATTGATAAAGGAGTTCACCCCTCTCTTGGGTTACATCTCCTGGTCCAGCTTCCAATGGATCATTATTATTAATTGCTCAAAGTGCTCAAAAAAATGCCTTACAATGCTCAAACTGACCAACCGACTGCTCCAATGGCTTCAGAGCTTCCAAAAACCCTTAGTTGGGCTTTTTTCAGCACATCAATCGGTCGAAAAACGAAGAAGTTAGGCCTCCTTGAAGTCCCCCCTTCAAGCTTGTTGTCTCTGCATCTACAAAACGCACCCTTGTCAAATGAACCTGGCACACACGCAATATATAGCATAAAAACCCAGCACCGGGCACAATCGCACCAATGGTGCAAACTGTAGGATGGTTATGGGCATGCCAACCCCTAACCACCTAGCACCTGGGCACATAGGAGTCCATACGACCGTGCGCATTGGAAAAAAGGGCCAAACGGTTGGAACCGTGCCAACCATACTAACTCCCCACACTCTTGTCGTGGGCATATGGCATATTACAAAGAACCACGGGCTTGTTTTAAAACCCCATGCACACCAACTGTCGGGCTATACAATATATGGTATGGTCGTATATATAATCAAATGACCGCGGGTCGGGGCTAAGCCCCGGCTCGACCCCCCACCAATGGTTACAAAATTTGAATTCAAATACTATAGAACTCATATATATTACAAGGAACAATGTGTGACCCATTGGTTGATCGAAGTTTGTGAAAGCTATATGCAATGGGGAGGTCCGGGAGTCGAACCCCACGGACTCCAATACATTTTAATAAACAAAACAAGCAACCAATACCGGGGTGCCACGTGGCAGCCCATGATTGGACCACGTGGCACCCGATCACTTGCCAAAACAATGCCACGTGTCGACTTCCCATTCGACCAAATTTCAACCAACAGATGATTTCCACATCATCGTATGGTCATAGGGCCCTGCCACATTAGCATGTACGGACTGTATAGTCAGCATCATTTATTTTTTGTCTGTTTGACTTTATGAACAGATTGCAATGTCTCTCACTCCCGATGTCCGTTTGAGATGAAACGAGTTGCATTGGGTTCGTAACGACGAGGCCTATACTCTCGTCCGTTTTGAAGAGATTCCGAGCACTTTGAATTTTTGAGCAAAATTTGATCCCCTGATCACTAATGGAGACAGACTGCTCCATACTGGAGTGAATCGTGTAGACATGTTCATGTAACAATATTGTTAGAGAAGTTTCGCAGCTATGATGGTGTTTGGATTCTCTTGTAGGAAAGGTGATGGATGAATTAATTAAGTAGATTGTTGGAAACATTCCAACAAATTTCCTCATGTGGTCACATGCACATGCATGCAACTATGTTAATGCAGAAGCATGCAATCTATTTATGAACTTCTTGTGTAACTATGTGATTTATGAACTGCTCGTGTAACTATGTGATCTATTCATAATTAGTTTGTGTAACTGAGTGATAGATTGTTATGTATACAAGCATATGTGACATCCCCCAAAATAAAATATTTTGGAAATTTAAATTTCTGGAAATTTATTCCGTTTTTGGTAAATTTGAATTTGGAAAATTTTTGCCATTTATGGCAATTCTGAATTTCGAATTTGTTAATTGTAATAAATTATTATGACAAATGGAACAACCATGTTAAAAGCAGCTGACCATGACTCCATGAGTGGGGAACATGTTGGAACTACCCCTGGGATGATTTTTACAAGTGGCAAATTGGTGATTTGGCCATTGGCAGCCCCTGAAAATCAGGGATTTAGGAAGCTACGAAAATTCCCGAGGAAGGGAAAATACCTAGGTAAGTTACAAATAAGCATATGTGAGGAGGCAGGACACTGTCGAGTATGCTGGGAAAGAGTCTATTGAATGTTTTCGTCTTTTTCACTTGCTGTTATGAACACTGGAAGGGTGTGAGGCAAGGGGAAAAAGGTGACTGAATTGAAGGACAGTGCAGTCGAGGGATTTCCAAGTTTGCCCTTATGGACTCATGGTCAGGCTAGGGGTTGAATCAGGCAAGTGATCCTGGTTGCTCGGTTCTATGGTTGGGAGGAACATGGCTATTCCCTTTGTCTCCCCGCGAGTTTAGTTTAGATATGCTACTCTAATCCCTATCTGTCTGAATGATTTTATATTGGATGTACTGTACATGTTATAGCTAAAGGGAAATGGGTTCTAGTATCTATTTTAATGATCGTATAATTGTTGTAAGTCTTTTTCTAGATCTAAATTTTCAGTATTCTACCTCTATTGGATGAATTGGTTATTAATATAGTGGAATCCTTAAAATTGGTATGCATGTAATAACCTATACAAAGGTTGTTTGAATTCATGAATTATACAGTCCTCTTAACGATTGAATAGTTAAACATAAATTCTGGAATCAACCCCTAAGGAATCCTCTACTACGGAATTAGAACCTCTATGTAAATAAAAACATATGATATCCTCATCGAATTCAGTAAATAGACTGTAGGATTTAATCGTGGAATTATTTCTGGAAAATAAACTTTAAAGAGAACCGAATATCTGTCAATGAACAAAAAGAACTATTATAAGCATATATATATATATATATATATATATATATATATATATATATATATATTTCATTCTATAATTTAATTCAAAAAGGAAACAGAATTCACATATACAGTCTAGAATGATGAAGCGTATGGGAATGAACATAATCCAAGGAGTAAAACTACCCTAAACTGGATGATTTAATCATGCTAGTATCATACTACAGGAAAGCGAATCAATGATTTCGTCGATACATCATCAACGTTTGACACCTCTTACATATTCTGTGCACGGAGAGAAAACAAGAATTTTATGGCTGTGGCATTACCATTTAGAATAACTATCAAACAATTGCTTTGTATTTTACAGAAAGATTTTCCAAAAAAAATTTAGAGTAATGCAATCGATTCGGAGGATACAATCTATAGAAAGGACAAGAATTCTACAAAATAAACGCAGAGATTTGGAATGTGAAACCCCACCTCTGAACGATTCTTTTTGGGGTAAAGTCCAAATAGATAGTTTTCAATAACAAGAGACTATCCATACAGACATCAACAAAGTCCAATAATGATGGACATTATAACTGTTAAAGATTTCTGAATACCTTTAAATCATAGAAGTAATGTACAAAACGCCGAGGACAATCTTTTTTTTTTCAAAATAGATATTACTATCTCTCCATTACTATGCTTAACATATATAAGAATTTCCCAAACAAGTAATACTTAGAGTTGTCTGCCATTTCTAGTATTTGGGCTATCATTCCTTTCCTACATCAAGCTCGACTATGAATGTATATATATATTTATATCCTTAAATGGATCTTTAACAAAAAAAAAATGGGATTTAACCCCTCAGATATCCGGCACAGGAAATCGGTGCATAAGTGATGTTACTTCTAACAATAGAAAGCTACGAACAAAATCGTGACCTCCATGCTTGATTTAAGAAGCGAGAGAGAGACACTTTTTTTTGGAACCCGAGTACCTTTGTCATGTTGAGCAGAGGCCGATAGCTCCGCCGTGATGTGGGCATCCCTGCATTCGGCCATCACAGGAAAACATTAGTAAAGTACAAAATAGAACTTTAAATTATAAAATCGAATGTATAATTTAATAACCACAACTATGCCAGACTACTTAACTTAAGGGTTGAAACACCGCGACTTCCTGTTTCCATGCCCGGGTTTGTAATCGACCTTGGCCAAGGGGAGAATGGTGCCTGGAACTTCTGGTGGGTACCCTCGCAACAAGAAGAGTCCCACCATTAATACAAAGATACCCATTTTGTCATAGAATTAAACAAATACCTTGAAAGAGAAAATAGCATTGTGAATCAAGAAGTTCATTCTTTTATAAACAAAAACCCTGTACAAACAAAAACCAGCATCATACATATATACAATAGAAGTTCTTGGGGAAGAACCTCAACCCAGTAAGAGATAAATTACCAGTAGACGACCACTGTACTACAAATAAATTGCATCAATCACAGAGGAGAATATATACGTTTGACCTTTTACTCTCCTGGAGCCTCTACACAACATAAGAATAAACCCTTCTATGCTACACATAAGTGACTCCCAAAACAGTTACTAGTCACAGGGTAAAACAAAAGGAACTGGAAGAATTCCATGGGACACAAACAATGGACGCAAAATAGGACTGTGGGTTCATAGTGGTAAAGAACAGTGACTCTTGGTAATAGCCTCTTCTACAGTTGATGTTAGAATGAAAGGAGAACACACGTAGACTTCGAACCTAACCACAAGAAGTAAATATTTTCATAACCCACACCATGAATCTATGGTTTCGAACTTAAGATACGACAGTTTCGTTAGAAACTTACCAGGTAGTCGGATGTTGCTGCTGACTTCACCAAGGATGGTTGAAGAGGCGGTAGCACTTCCCTGTGGAACAATGCATACTACAGAACCCTCTCCTTCGGAGTCACAAGGGCATAAATGAGACCACCAAAACCTAAGAGGGACGAGTACCACCCTTGACAACACAGGAGGTACAAGCCATGCGCTAGGGAAAGGTTGGCGCATCAGGATTGGGAAGAATAGGAGGATGAGGAATCGGGACTGAGGTTAATAAGACCTAATTAATTCCAGAACAGAGCCTTAACTCCTCCTAACAGGTACACCTGCCTCCCTTAAATTTCGAAGATCCGATGTTAAACAATAGTAAAACCATGATTGTCCAATGTAAATAATCGGTCGCTATACCTTTTTCTTTGAAGTGTTCCTTCCTTTACACCAATAGGACGAGGAGGGGTAGTTAGTTTAGTTATGTAGTGATCGATGCGGGACTGTTCGGGGTTCATTTCATTATGGTGGAGACAAATCATATCATAACTAAAACGAAACCATCAGAGAAAACACATTGATAACCACTCATAAATAACCATTAATAACATTAGCCCATTCCTAGTATGTATTGGATTTCTACTATCGACACAGCTAGGTAGGAGTACAAACAATTAATCTCAGGGTTATAAAATTGCGTGCAAAGTCCAAATAGCCCAACTCTCTTAATTAGGGAAAACGGAAATTCAAATCCTAGCGTATGGGTGAATACATGTAAGTAATAATATCTATATAGTAAGATATAGGAGTTAGAAAAATGCCTATATTTCGATGGAACCTCTCTTATGTGTTAAGTTAGTATGACAAAGGGTTACTCCAAGCCAAAAGGAAATGTAAGTACCCATCATACGAGATGATAAACTTTAGATAATTAGTGAATAATGTACCAAAGAATTTATTTTTTATGATAAATTTGAGGAACATTACAGCATACCCATAGAGGTGTGAGTGCAATGTATAGTGAGTGTGTGAGAGAGAGATGCAATACTGAGGTGTTGTGTATATGAGAGGAGAGGATGGTTGTATGTCTGAGTTGACTATTGTAATTATCCCTTGAATAAAAGAATATAGATTATCATTGCCGTAGTTTTTTTCCTCTTTGAGTTTCCACATAAATTACTATGTCAACTTATCCATGTAACATGCCGCTAGTAAAATCATAGCGTAGATTTACTCTTTGGTGTTTCTAAGAGTGTAATCACATGGGTAATACTTACGAGAAACTAGCCTATACTAATCAATTAAATACAAACTCCTTCCACTTAATGCAGGACAACTTCATCAATTAAATACAAACACTTTCCACCTAATGTAGGAACTTGTTGCTCTGTGATGCAAGAGCATCTCAAGCGAGCCAACATGGAGGCAAAAGGCAGCTGGAAAAGCGCCCAGTACAAATTTTGAAAATGTCTTGAAACATTAATGAAGTGATCAAGTGGAGGCACACTTGTAAAATGTAAAAGGACCTTGACCGATCCGCTCTCGTCCTTAGTAGGTAGAAGGCATTTATGATAGTTAATGAAAGTAGATAGAATTTAATGTGTAGATTAGACAGTTTAGATTGAAAGAGGGAAACGGGATATAGACACCCTCATTGTATTATTGTATGATAGGGAAGAACATTACCAAGAGAAGAGCATACAAAGTTGGAACAAAAAAACTATGTTTGAAAAACACCCATGTACAGAGATTTGAGTTAATAGAAGAAGTTTTAATTCAGATTCATGGTGTTGTATTTGTTTCTTGTATGGGTATGCTAATTGGTATGTTCATGTTTTTACTCTTTCTATCATGCAGTTTCTTTTATGCTATGTATGAATGATTTCTTGTTGAATGTTTGAAATTTGAGAGGAAAGGGTGAAGGAATGAGTTTCAATTGTTTCTCTATCTAAGAAAGAGTTCCTGCAAGGTGTGTAGTTGAATTGTACACAAGGAGTGCGTTGACAAAGGGTTCAGAGGTTTGTCTCTGAAATCTCAGATAAGATAGCTTTTGTTCTCATTCCCACAGAAGTGCAACTAGGCACAGGAGTCATGCAAGGTGTGCGCAGGTCGAGTAGAGATTCAGGTTTTGTGACCTGGGTGAAGTATTGAAAGACTACTGTTGCAGGGTGTGCACAGAGTCGAAGGGAGTTCAACACATGAGGTGATTGAAGGATTTCTGCAAGGAGTGCATGCAGGAGTCTTCTTCATTAAGACTCAAAGTTGGAGAAATCCCATAAGGGATAGAGTCTCCACAGCCATCAAAGGAAGCACAAGAAGTTTGTTCATTTGAACAGTGAGAAGGCATTGCGAGTTTGTGTCGCAGACAGTTGAGTACCATGGGAAAACCACTTAGTAAAAATTTGTAGGAGTCCTTGTGAAGGGAAGAGATGGATGGTCAGAATTATCTGTGGAGAATTTGCGAAGTCCCATGAGCTATGAAATCTCACAGAAGGAGCAGGGGAGCTACGACGAGTATTCCCAAAGGTTTAATCTTAGGAGAGGCAGAACCATAGATTCAATCCAACAGGAACCATTGGATTTACACATGGATTTCTATTTCGGGGTTTCGTAGATTGAAGTCCCATAATCTTTGCAACAGGACTCGCGGAATCATGAAACGCGAAGTCCCAAAGGGATGAAAGGATTTAGTGGGCCACAGAATCAACAGGGTGGACAAGTGGCGCATCATCGATACGAAAATCAAATTCCGTTGACTGTTTTGGGGTTTCATGGGGTGAAGTCCCGAAATCTTTGCACCAGGATTCATGAAATCACGAAGTCCGAAGTCTCGATAGAATGAAGGGTTGTTGAAAATTCAAATATTGTGAGCACATTAGAGTTTCAGTAATTCGGGTTTTGGGGGTCTGAAAGACAAGACGCTTGACCACAGGATTCGCAGAATCACGAAGTCCGATCTCCCGAAGCGCGAAGGGAGATTCCTCGAGGTTTTTCCGTGGGTGCAGATTTCCCGAAAGGGAAATAGGAGAGCCATTTTCGGGAGCTCTTCAGGTCAGTGGAGAGAAAGGATCCTGTGTACATGGACTTCTGATCTGCGGGTTGGGAGGGTTACGTCATCATTTTGGTATCAGAGCACATAAAGGTTTCTTTTCTTTCTGTAGTAGGGAAAAGGAGAATTCACCATGTCACTAAGGAGAAGGGACAGGTAAACACCCGATCCGCTAGAGGACAGGGAAATGCCGAGAAGAAGGGGTAGGCAGATGCCTGATCCAGCCATGGAGAGAGATATGCGTGATCTACGCGTCAGACTTGCAACACAGAGGCGTACATTCAGTGTTGGGGATCTTAGCGATTCCAAAAGTGAAATTGAAGCTGAACATGAAGGGGAAGAAGTTGCAGCCAAAGATGCAGCAAACGAACGCTTGATTAGGGCTATTGTAAGAATGGGTGCAAGAGAGAAAATGGACATTCCAGTTTATGAGGGAAATCTGGATGCAGAGGAGCTTCTACACTAGATTAGAACTCTAGACACATACTTTGACTATGAAGATGTCGAAGAGGACAAGAAGGTCAAACATGCTGTCACGAGATTGAAGGGACATGCAGCATTGTGGTGGGATGAGCTACAAGATGACATATGTTGTAAAGGCAAGCAAAAGATCAAGAGTTGGGATAGGATGATCGCGAAGATGAAGGCGAAATTCATCCCCTTGGATTATCAAATTACTTTGTTTCGAAGAATGCAAAACTTGATACAGAAGCTGATGACAGTGAAGGAATATACTGAAAAATTCTACAGACTAAACATCAGGGCAGGTCATCGGGAAAGCGATGATGAAAAGGTTTCCAGATACATGAATGGTATGAGATACAACCTTCAGGATGAGATGAGCATGATAACCATCCGAATGGTGGAAGATGCTTATCAGATGGCTCTAAAGGCGGAAGAGAAGCTGAGCCGAAAGTAGGGTCAAAGAGGTCGAGGAAGAAGTCATCCCAAAGGCAAATCAATTTCCCAGGATAAAAATCAGAAACCCAAGGAGGACTGGAAGAAACCTCAGACTCGAACTGAAAGAGGTGGAACCTCATAGCGAGGGAAATATGCTAAATAGAGAGGGAAACATACCGAACAGAGAGGATATTATGCTGATACTAATATTTTTCCTCATATCAGAGGTAGAGGAAGAGGAAGAGGTGGAGTAATAACATGCTTCATGTGTGGAAAGACTGGACACGAGTCTTATGAGTGTCCAGATAAAAAGAAAGAGGAAGGAGGTGAGACTCACATCGCCGAAGCATAGTGGTGGAATGTTGAAGAAGAATATGCTGAAGGCGAAAGATCGTTGATGATGTGAAAAACTCTTTTGACACCAGAGAAAGAGGTGGATAGTTTAGTCCAAAGAAACAAACTTTTTTGGACTGCTTGCAAAACCAAGGACAGGGTATGCAAGGTCATTGTGGATAGTGGTAGCACAAATAATCTCGTTTCTACAGAGATGGTAGAAATGCTAGAGCTGGAAATGATTGATCATCCAAGCCCATACAGAGTTTCGTGGCTACAAAAAGGACATCAGGTAACAGTCTCTAAACAGTGTTTAGTTGAATTTAAGATAGGAGGATATAATGATAAGATATGGTGTGATGTTATTTCTATGGATGTTTGTCATCTATTGTTGGGTAGACCGTGGCAATATGACAGGAATGTGATTCATGACGGGAGAATGAACACATACACCCTAGAGAAGAATGGGAGAACTCACATGTTGTTTCCAATCAAGGATAAGGAGGTGAAACCGGAAGTAAGCAACACTGTACTTCTCATGAGTGGGAAGGAACTTCTTACTGAGGTCAATAAGAAGGAGGAACCACAATTCATTGTGGTCAGAAAACCGAAGATTGTTTTGACCAGCATAAGGGTAGATGATTTACCAAAAGAGGTTTAGGAACTGTTGGAAAAGTTCACTGAAATAGTAGTGGACAAACTACCTCATTCGTTGCCACTGATCAGAAGTGTGAGTCATCATATTGATCTCATACCAGGAGCCAGTTTAACAGACAAAGATGCGTACAGATTGACGCCGCAGGAGAATGAAGAGGTCAAAAGACAAATCCAAGATTTGTTGGACAAAGGTTTGGCCAGAGAAAGCTTGAGTCTGTGTGTTGTTCCGACAGTAATCAGTCTGAAGAAAGATGGAGGCTGGAGGATGTGTATTGACTCAAGGGCGATCAACAAAATAACCATCAGGTACATATTTCCATTGCCAAGGATGGATGATCTGATGGATTGCTTGAGTGGGGAAAAATATTTTTCAAAGATTGATTTGAAAAGCGGTTATCACTAGATTCGCATGAGAGAAGGTGACAAATGGAAGACAACATTCAAAACCAATGGAGGTTTGTATGAATGGCTTGTTATGCCATTTGTCTTAACAAACGTGTCGAGTACTTTCATGAGGTTGATGAACGAAGTCCTAAAGGAGTTCATCAGAAAATTTGTCATTGTGTATCTGGATGACATACTGATTTTCAGTAAAACAGTGGCAGAGCATCTGAAACATTTGGCCACAGTGATGAGGAAGTTACAGTAGGAGAAGTTGTTGATAAACATGAAGAAGTCCTCATTCATGAAGACATAACTCATTTATTTGGGTTTTGTTATTTCTGTAGATAAATTGAGGATGCATCCATATAAGGTGGAGGTAATCAAGAATTGGCCATCACCAAAGAATATATTTGAGGTGAGAATTTTTCATGGATTGGCTAGCTTCTACCGAAAATTCATTAAGAATTTCAGTGGAATTAGTGCACTGATGATGGACACAGTGAAGAAGAGACATAAATATTTTCACTGGACAGAAGAAGCCGAGAAGAGTTTTAATTTGTTAAAAAAGAAGATCACGGAACAACCTATTATGGTGTTGTCGGATTTCCAAAAGACATTTCAAGTGAAATGCAATGCAAGTGGATTTCCAATAGGGGCAGTCTTGAGTCAAGAAGACTGGTCGATAGCATACTTCAGCGAGAATTTGAATGAAGCAAAAGTGAATTACTCCACATATGATAAGGAATTCTATGTTATCATTCAGGCATTGAATAAATGGAGACACTACTTGATTCCCAAGGAGTTTGTTTTATACAGTGACAATCATGCACTGCAATTTGTGACTCAACAGGAAAAGTTGAATCAAAGACATGTTAAATGGGTTGAATACATGCAAAATTTCACTTTTGTGATTAAACATATTTCTAGTACTGCTAACAAAGTTGTTGATGCTTTGAGCAGGAAATGTTTTCTATTGCAGGAGTTCAAAGTCAAAACGTTGGGTTTTGATGATCTCAGGGACATGTACAGAGATGATCCAGATTTTAAAGAGGCGTATGAAGTGGCTGAGAATCCAATTCTCAGAGATAGAAGGCAATGGACAAAATACATGATCCAGGAAGGATTATTGTTTAAAGGTAATCAACTTTGTATTCCAAAATGCTCCATGAGGGAGAATTTGTTGAAGGAGAAACACAGTGGAGGATTGGCCAAGTAGTTTGGTCATGACAAGACGTTCGCAAAGTTGAATGAGTCATATTTTTGGCCAGGAATGCGAGAAGACGTCAAAAGGTTCATGGACAGATGTAGAATTTTCTAGCATTCGAAGGGAAAGAGACAGAATACAGGGTTTTATCAACCATTGCCCATACCTGATGTAGTGATCGTCATTTAACCTTAAACTACCAGATAGTTAAAACATAACAGTAAATTTGAAATTTACTAAATTTTTACTTAATCTAGCATATTCACTCCTATATTTCAATAAATAAAACAACAATTTACATAACAATTTGCATAATTTACATAACAATTTAAATACCTCGCTCTGATGTTGTCGCTCCCTTCGCTTCAACCTATCCGTAGCAGCTTGCTCCTAAAGACACCCCAAAACCAGCCACCCTACCGACCAGTATGCCTGGCCCTAGGACATCTATGGACGTCCTAGCCCTCCGAGCCCAAAACCCCTCAGCCCCGGTGCACTGTAAATCCCACTGTTAACTAACTATGTCTCAAAGCTCCCAAAATCTCCTCTCCCGTAGAATGCATGAATAATCATCCCCCCAAAGTGAATCCTCCTCCTTCCCTTATGCCTCCTTCACCGCCCTCGCACCTTTACTCCCCACCAAACACCTTATCTTTTTATTAATGCTCCATCCATCATTTATTTCATATTAATTATCTTATCCTTTACTTAATGTTCCCTTTTACGTATGGGTTACGTTATCCCTCATGGGATACATAACCCCATTTAACCTTATATTTTATTTTTCCCCCATTTGTTTAATACATAATTAATCAATTACTTAATTAATAATCAATTAATCACTAACCATTAGTTTAATACTTAATCATTTAATGTCTCATTTAATAATTAATCCTTCA
>ML782156.1:417926-428667 GCA_009831015.1 Picea engelmannii | reverse complement strand
TAAATTAAAGAGGAAATCCATAAATTCTTGTATAAGGAGAAATCCCCACACACTCTCAACTACTTCTATTCATCCTTCCTCCCTTACTTACTTCCATCTTCCATCCCTATCCTTCCTCTGCTAGACTATCTTGGAGTGTCAACTATATTGACCTAACTCCAAATAGAACCCGTAAGCGGAAGTGTCAACTATCTTGACCAAGGTTCCCCAGCAGGCAACTGACAGTCATCATTACACGTCTAGGGGAGCGTGAGCCAACACCGTCCTCCCATGACTCCAGGTTTCATAGGATACACGGTGGGAAATGCCTCCACCCCTCTTAATAGGACTAGGGTCCACACCCTACCATGGAACATACAATGGCACTGTGTTGCTGGGAATTTTTGTCATTGTATATTTAGTTTTAGGCAGTCTCACCACCTGAAAAACCTGCAATGGTCCATATATCATAGAAATGCATTCGAACAAACATAATTTCACATATAAAGATTCATACCATGTGGTTTCTCGGTCAGTGTTCATGACATCAACTTTTATTATCATTATCCTTTGGTTATTTCATAGCCCATTGACCTGCAGATTAGTCTATAACACAAATTCATACATATCTATGCATTATCATCATGTAAATGAATTCAACCATAATCTCAATTCGGTATCCATGTACCAACAACTTTAAATTTCAAAATTTTCAAGTTAGAAATAGATCGCATAATATCCCCATAATTCAATAACGTTAAACATTCATAGAATTGACATTCACATAATAGATTGCATAATATTCATCATCATTCAAATAACGTTAAACATTCATAGAATTGTCATTTACGTAGGTTCATACGTAGATGTAATACTCTAGTTTTGATCCCTAGATTACTAATGTGTACATATATGATGGAATAGTTATAAACCAAACATATATGACTTGTAAGTTGTGCATTGATAAATAATATAAACACACTAATGGATACATGCGAAGAAGGACAAAGAATAGAGGGCTATGAGTCTGCGAATGGGGAAAGAATTGGGGCTTATGTGGGCTAAGTGAGAATAATATTATTTTATTGTTACCCTAAGTTATCTAACCTTAGGTTAATTAAATATTTTATTTATGATTATCCCTAGTATTTTTACCTTAGGATTAGTTGCCAAAATGAGATACATGTCCTTCCTATCAAGGCACGTGGTATCTCTTTAATGCAAATATATTATATGATTTTTGGCATGTAAATGGGTTCTTGTCCATCATTCTTCATTTTTCTTCCTTAAGTTTTCAGATTTGAGCTTAAGCTACAATAGAGGAGAAGTAGAATAATGTTTTTTTTTTATTGATTAGAGAGTTAATTTAGAAAGCATTCAGATCCCTTTATAAGCAAAATTGTAAGCAAATAGAATAGGATAATTAAAAGTCACAAGATATTAGTATAGATCTCTCAAGTCATGTAGAGAATAAGTGTTTAAAATACACAAACTTATTGCAGTGTGAATAAATGCACACATTAGAAACTCAAGAAAGTGTTTGTGACTACATTTTTTTTGTAAATTTAAACTATATCCAATATAAATACAAAAACTTAGGTTCGATTCTAGTTGAAGCACATTTATACTCAAAATCTTCTTTATCACCTCACCACACATGCAAAAAAAAAATAAAAATGAATGGAAAATAAAAAACCTCACTAAAACTCCAATTTAAATAAAAGTATTTACAAGATGTTTCCCAAACTTAAATATATTGAACATCTACTACATCTCAAGATATGGATGTCACACTATACCTCAAATAACATATTTGAATCCAATTTATCACACTATACATTTAATATTACACTCATCCTAATTCAATGAAAATGACAAAATTACCTTTTTATAAGATGAAACATATTTTAAAGATAAACTTTAACCATTCCTTTTTAACCAATTAAAAAAATAAAATAAAAACAAAATTCAATTTATTATTAATAAAATCTCAAAAACAAAATTCAATTTATTAATTTTTTTTTTAAAACATCCTTTTTAACTAATTAATAAAATCATAAAAAAAAATTCAAATTATTATTAATAAAATCTCTAAAACAAAATTCAATTTATTATTATTTTTTTAAAACAAATAGTATTCATCTTAACTATTCTCATATAAGGGAAATCTAGTTAAGCCAAATATAGTCTTACTTAACTCATGGTCTATATATTTTATATTTATTTGAATGAATCTTCTTTTACTTGGACCAATTATGATGAATTACAAACATACAAGTCCATGGCAAAATTGTAAGGGTCAATCAAGTCCAATAAGTAATTGATATCTAAATCCAACTGACTTGCAGGTATGGGGTTCGACTCTAACATGCAGGTTAACACTGAGTATGTTTCTGTCAACCAAGAGAAGACAATAAAGAGGGCATTTAACCGCCTACTAGATTAGGTGAAATTGGTCAGAGAACGAGTACCCAAAGGCGACATTATGACAGGTAGGTTAACTTTTTTTTCAAAGAGGATAGAAGAGGAGTCATTTAGGGAGAATGAAGGCCTCCTTTAGCGCTCCTTTCTCACTCCGACTTTCTATAGGTTTAATTAAATTAAAAACGTAGAGGCATAGATTAACCCCTTTCCCCACCTGTCTGTCTAGTTGTTCCTTTGCCCACCTTTATTTTCCTAAACCCTGGCTTCGAAGCCATTAGCTCTTTGTGAGGATCAAGGGTGTAGAGGAAAGGTTTTTGTTCTGTAGGAAAGAGAGCAGGATTCCTATTCAGTACCAAGGAGAGGAGAGGGTTTATAATACCCCATCCTGGGCTCCTTCTTCCTCGTGGCTTGGCTTGGCATTTAAAATGACAAATGCCATAGAGGCTGGGCAAGTAAAATAGGTTCACGTGCAACATCCTTGGTCTTTGTTAGACGTCTTAGAATTTTTGTTGAGGGTGCTTGATGTAGCTTCCACTCTCTCCCCAACAATCTTGATGGGAAGAAACACGCATACACTCACATTACTTGGCATCTCTACTATGGAAGCCAAATACATCTACTCACCTTCTTTCATTTTTTTTTTTTTTGTGGTGGCGAACGTAGTGGCTTGTGCATATGTGGTTATATCGTTAGTCATATCGTTGTTGAGAGTGTGAAGACTAGGTATCAGTCAGGCACCATGTTCTTCCTCTTCGTCTTGGCTTGGCACTTGGTCTTGGCTTATCCTACACAGAGACTGTGAAATCCACTTCCACTCCGCCAACTCTAATTGATTTCTATAGTTCACGGTATAAGAGCTCGGCTCCGAGAAAAGGTGGATTCACAATGGCCAAATCATCGTTGATGGGAAAACTGTAAATGAGCCAAACAATGTAATCATGATAGGGTCCAAATTGTTTTATCATCGTCTTTCATGGAGGAAGCCAATTTCACCCTCTAAATTATAGGTTCTATTTGAAGATGAATAGTTGGTAATTTTCCGTACTACCACATTTTGGCTGATAAAACTTTGATGCGGCAATGCTGAAGCACAGAGTGTAGACATT
Source organism: Picea engelmannii (assembly GCA_009831015.1). NCBI lineage: Eukaryota > Viridiplantae > Streptophyta > Pinopsida > Pinales > Pinaceae > Picea > Picea engelmannii. The sequence goes on along the minus strand of ML782156.1, from coordinate 425,158 downwards.
TTTAACTTTGAAGACTTACAATGATAGAAGAGTGCGGACAATGTTCTATTGTTTTGAGTTTGTAGCATTTTACACTTACTGGTCAATTCCATAAGAAATATATTTTGTAGAAACACACAGTACACATGCTAGTTTGTAATCATTCATAGTATTATAGTACATTAGTGTAATCAACTTTGAAGTTTATATAGGTGAAGTTCCTATTGTGTTTAGTTTCTTGGAGATGACATCTCAACAAGAAGATGACTTGGGTACTTCCATTTCTTGAGTCTAGGTGTTACTCACTGGGGACCTGCTGCATAACCACCAAGAGCTTGGCCACAGATGAAACTCACCAAGTTGCAACCACCATTTGTTTTTGTTTTTTTACTAGATTGAGACACTTGGAGCAGGACCTAGTATGAACTGTAAGCCAATTGACTGTCTCTGACTGTAATCCAACTGACTGTCTCTGATTATAAGCCAATTTGACGCATTGGGCAAATAATGCTCCTTGTGGGCTCCTCCCTTGTTACCTGCACTTGGTGACTTGGGCGTTGACTCTGTGAAGAGTTTTGTGTTGTATGTGACACGTTGGAATGTGACTTGGAGATTTGGCAAAGTCGAATTTCATATTTGGGCACATGAATAACATTGGGGAAGAAATTGTGGGTAGATGAGGTTAACTGTAACATTTCTTTTTTTTAACTGTAACAATTTTCATTTGCGTGTTCCCTCAACCACGCCTACCGATATATCTGCATTATTTATTCCATTGCAGGGTTAAGCTACTTTGATTCTTCTCAACTAGGCGTCCCTCAAAGTTTGTATCTCAATTTGTAGATTTTTCTTTTTGTTTTAAATGACATACTTTATGTTTGAATCTGGTGAATTGGGTTAGTTTTCAATCCATTGAGGAGGGGGTTTCCATTTCCAGTTTCCAACAGTTTTACCTATTGGATTCATTCAAGGAAATAATGGAAAGAAATATCATGCCAGATGAGAAGGAAATGGTCGAGAGGTGTGTTGAACACCTCTGCTCTCACTTGGGCGCTCAATCCTTAACAAAAGAGTACCAGTTGGCCATGGCTTCTTGTGCCAAGGTGATGGTGAATTTTCCAGTGAGATATGTAGTTCTGGATGATTACATGAAGGGTAAACACAGGTGTGCTCATGAGAATATTCTTTAGTATTTTCATGACCACCCAAAATTACAAACCCCAATTGAGATGTCAAAGGATGAGCATTGAGAAATAGCAATGAGACAACTTCAAGGGCTTGCGAGAGAGGTTGAGATATGACCCCTTAAATCTCTTCTAGTGGACCCATCTCATTACTTTGGAATTATGGAGGCAGCGGGCACTATCGATCTCTCCCTTGCTATAAAATTGGGGGTTCAATTTAGCCTGTGGGGAGAAGCTGTGATGAATTTGGGAACCCAAAAGAACCAGGATAAATACTATGATGGAATCGACAATCTAGATTATCTAGGTTTTTTTGCAATGATATAATTACACCATGGTTCAAATGTTCAAGGTATTCAGACAATTGCAAGATTTGACCCCTTGACAGATGAATTTATCATTGACACACCAAATGAGGGAGCCACTAAATGGTGGATTGGAAATGCAACAGTACGTGGAAAGTTTGTTGTTGTGTTTTCAAGGCTGATCTTTCCAGGTAATGAAGCTAATGAGGCTCTTGATATGGGAGTCAATTCTTTCACTGTACCAATCAGGGACTTGGATTCTCACAAACCTCTCCCAGGGGTTGAAATCCGAGATTGTGGCTACAAAGTTGGCCTCAATGAAGTGGACAATGGAGCATTGAAATTCCATTAAGTTAGAATTCCTCGAGAAAATTTACTCAAAAGATTTGGGGATGTATCAAGGGATGGGAAATACACTAGCAACCTCCCAACTATAAATAAAATATTTTCTGTAACACTTGGAGAGATCATTGGGGGAAGATTTGGGCTTGCCCATGGATCTATTGGAGTCCTAAAAATTGTTGTTACAATAGTTGTACGCTACTCGTTGCTTAGACAAAAGTTTGGTCCTCCCAATCAAACCGAGAATAGCATTTTAGATTACCAATCTCAACAATACAAACTCATGCCTATGCTGGCCTCTGCATATGATTTTTGTTTTACAACAATTTACTTGGTGGAAAAATACTCTAAGATGAAAAAAAAATCACAAGATGAACAAGTTATTGTAGATGTCCATGCTCTCTGTTCTAGGCTAAAAGCCTACGTGACTTCCTACGCAACGAAATCCCATAAGTGTCTGCAGAGAAACTTGTGGAGGGCATGGCTATGTTGTTGTTAACAAATTTGGAGCTTTGCGTAATGACCATGATATTTTCCAAACCTTTGAAGGGGACAATATTGCTCTACTACAGCAAGTTGCTCCTGATCTATTGAAGCATTACAAGGAAAAGTTTCAAAGAGGGACGTTTAATGTCACCTCGAATTACTTGAGAGACACGATGACCACAAATTTCTAAGAATAAAATCTAGTAATTGCTCGTCGTGAAGGAGTGGACCATTTGCGAGACTCCAAATTCCAACTCGATGCATTTAGGGTATGTCTAAAACCCCTATAGATTATTTAATAAGTTCTGAAACAGACAATCTATTTTTCTGATAGAGATCTACCCAACATTTCATATTATTGTATTCTTTCTACTTGCAGTATCGGACATCAAGGTCACTACATACTGCTCATTGTGTAACAGCCAAAATTGGACCCAAATTGGATTGTAGATGAAAAAGACAAAATACCAGTGTTGTGGGTGGTCAAGCTCAGGTTTCAGTTTTGAAACTGAGCTCTGATACCATATGTACGGCCTACCTTACAGAGACTCATACAATAAACATGTTTTAATCCTCTACCGAAATTACTGCAACTTAGTTTATAATTTTCTTTCATGATTTTTCTATATCAGGAAAATAAAACAACAACATAATAAAAACAGAACTTGATAAAATACATAGAATGCTTACCTTAACCCGTAGATTAATTGATTTAGTCCTTTTAATGCTTGTTGATGATCATGTCCAACTTCCCAAACTGAATATTAACCTCCCAACGAACTAGGAGCAGCCTCTTCGGCTCCCTAACTCCAGGAATCCTTGCGGTTTCCTGGCCCCCGAGCCCAAAATTCCCAGCAACACCAGTTCCCTGTGAGAGTTCCCCCAGAAAGCAATTCTTCCAATTTCCTCCTCCTCCTCCTCCTTCAAAAATTCTCAAACCAAAATAAAAATGAGATCCTCTTCCAAGTGCTCCCCCCCTCCCTTATTCTCCTCTCTCAAGTCCCCCTTATTAATCCCCCAACAACCTTATCCTCCCATTAATTCCCAAACAACCTTATCCCTCCATTAATTACTTCACTCACTTTTAATAATAAAATAATTAAAGACTCATTTACTATATTTTAATAATTAATTAAATTCAAATTTAAAAATTAGGATAAAAATGATTCAATTTGGGTTGTTACACCCCCACAGATATGATTTCTATTTTGGGAAGCCCCATCAAAATAGATGAATTTGTGGCTAACCAAACCCCGCAAGACACTATAAGGGGAAGGGATTTAACGCTTCAGTAGGATTTGTCCGCACACCAGTCTTTCCAATCCTGCTCAATTGAAGGCCCTGCACATCTCATGTTTTTCCCCAAGGTGCGCACAATTTCTTGCCAAATCTGGATGATAAAGGGAGAGAGAAGAAATAGGTGAAGTGCATTTTCATTATCTAATTTGCAAACAGAACACCATCCCAAACCTTCCTTATGTCTAATTTGCATTTTATCCCAAGTTGGGACTTTGCTTACAATTAAACACCACATAAAAATCCTTTATTTTAGAAGGAAGTCGACCTTCCAAGAAATCTTCCACCATAAGAGTGGTTCCCTGAGATGCCTCTCTATGTGAATATATCCCAATTTTGGTGAGTAGCAACCAAAGGGAGAAAATTACCATATACGCTCATCATCTTGGTCCACTATGCGAATTTGATTCACTTGAAGGGCCTGAATATAAGTGGTCCAAATGAAAATCCAACTCATTGGCATCATACCAAGATTGAATCTAAATAGTTGTCCACGTAGGGTCGGCTACTTGATTTAGGTCGAAAAAACCTTGGTCATGAAGATATTGAATCAATTTGAGGGGTATAATGTGAATACCATTACTACCCAGACACATATCATCCCCAATATGGACTTTAGTCCCATCCCCAATTCACTAACCCAATCCATCTCCCACAACAACAAAATATTTTAAAGTATCCCTTCAAATGAGCAAGCAATTGACACCCTTCTTCAATGGACTCCCACTACTACATATGGGCGGATTATTCCACGAAAATTTTCCACGCTTCCACTAGTTTCATCATTTTTTTAAACAAGGCGGGATTTTCGTCAATATTGCCACGCAAGTTCATCGCAATATCCACGAAAATCTTAATTTAACCTAGTCTGGATTTTCGTCGCTATAGTGACGAACTTTCGTGGAAATAGTGATGAAAATTTTTCCTATCTCATTGGTCGGTGTTAACGGCTAGTTGACTATTTTATCTATATATACGTGACTTTAAGAGACTTTGCGACACAATTGCTATAGTTGCGACACTATTCTTTTCTTTTGTTTGAGTTGTTTATTTTTCCCGTCATCCACCGATTGAACAAATCCAATTATCGATCTACATAACTCGGATTTTGAACTTGCAAGATTAGTATGTTATTTTTTATTGATGTACTCATTTAACTTGTAATTTTTTTTTCAAATGTCCAATTTGCATTTAGCTTGTTTTTTCCTTGATAATATATTATAATATGTGTAGTACCATATTTCATGTATTTGGTTTTAATTGGATCTAGTTAGTATATTGTATGGAAAAGGGTATGTGGATTCCATAATATTCTAGTTTTATGTAATCTACATACCCTTTTCCCTTCAATTGTAGCTATAATCTCTCTCTCTTTTCATTGATAAAGATATGGAATTGCTCTTGAAACACAACCCTGATCGGTGAAATGATAGTAATTGATTGCTATATTCCCTGCTTTAGCAGGGACTAATAAGATACATAAACACTAACCCTAAACTTATGTTAGGTATATATGTCATTATTATATGAAGAAAACATTTGTACACATATGACCTTATTATAAAGTTGTTATCTATGTCATCATGATGTTGATCCTCTACACATATGATCACCTTATTATAAATATGTTGACCTTATTATAAAGATGTAGGTCACTGTAAATAAAGATATCATAATCAAAAGGAGTAGCCAAAATATAAAAAAATGAAAACTTAATGTTTGGTATGGTGTAGGTAAGACAATTACTTGTCAGGACAAAGATTTGTCACAATGAACGAAAATGACAGGAAGCTTGCTCGGTTAAGAGCGGAATTAGAGGCAAGGGGTGATGGAAAATGTTATTTCCCTTGCTATGATTGCAGAGGCTTGCAAAATATAAGACTTTTAATAACAACAACCCAAAGACATTGTAGGGAGAAGGGGCACACCGAAGGGGGTTATGAATATCATCCCTTGGTAAGAGGATTCAATATTTAATGTATTCTCTGTAATAATTAGTATGTCATGATTTTTAGTAATATTTATTATCAGGTTTTTTATATTTTATATACACACTAACTTTTCTATGTTGTTTTTAAATATATAGACGATGCCCCCAAAATGTCAACCTCCAGAGAGTTATTTTCCAAGTACTAGAAGAAATACTACTTTACATGGAGATGAACTTCGAGATCAGAATATTGAAGCTGTTGATCAAGTTATTAATGATGATATGGATGGATATAATGTTAGTGATTAAAATCAGGAAGATGAGATACATAGATTGATCCAAGACAGATTTTCTCCAATGGATGAGGACAACCAGGATGATAGTCATGATGTTGATCCTCTACTTGAGAAGTCACGTCAACCTCTTTATGAAGGCTCAACAACAAATATTTTATCTTATATATTTTTGTTGGTGAACCTGAAGGTTTTGAATGGTTTATCAAACACATGTCTCACACAGATACTAAGGTATTTAATTTGTTAATTATTTATGCCTGCATGTTCACAAATACTTAAAAGGTTCAATTTTTTCCTATATTGCTATTATTTTCTAATTTGTAAATTAGTATATTGGATGATATATTGATGATGAATATTTTTTACATTGACTTATTGTTTAGAATTTTGTATATTGTTAGGTGATGTTCTATTACTGACGTCAAATATTTTTCCACACACATATCGAGAAATATCTGTGATTATGAAAGAAATTGGAATGGACTATCAGGCTATTGATGCATGTCCTAATGATCATATCATATATTATGGACAATATGCATTAGAAAATGAATTCCCACAATGTAAAATAAGTAGATATTGAACCCATAAATCATCAAAGAAGGTGTCTAGCAAAGTTCTTTGTTATATTCCGATAATTCCATGTTTCTAGTGGTTGTTCAGGTGCCAAAGTATAGCACATTTTATGGATTTCCATGCAAAGAACAGAAGTCGAGACAATGTTCTTTGAATTCCTGTATATGGTTCTGGATTGAACTACATCGAAGAAAAGTGGTAAATTTTTAAAGAATAGCCTCATAATGTTAGACTCTCATTGGTAGTTGATGGTGTCAATCCATTTGGAGAGCTTCGTTCTACGTACTTAGTGTGGCATGTTTTTGTTATAAAGAATAAATTTCCTCCTTGGATGTCAATCAAGAGAGAGCACACAATGTTGGGAATGATTGTTCCAGGTATTTAATTATCTTTTGTTTTCTTTAAATCATGACAAAATATTTCATTTATTTGTTTCGTGCATGGTAATTATTTCTTTTATATATCACGACATCTACATAAGTATAAATAATCATGTTGTAGGTTGAACCAATCAGGTAGGTACTAGGCTAAATATATGAACATATATATTGAGCCTCTCATTGATGAGTTGTTGAAGTTATGGGTTGGCATCACTACGTATGACATCTCTAGACCAATAGGGAAAATATGATTTCAATTCCATGGAATACTATCATGGAAAATTCATGATTCTCCCGGGTTAACACGTTTTTGTTGTATATTGTTACTTTATTTTTGTGATTTAATATTATATATCTTTTTTGAAAAAATCATGCATTATTTTAAATTGTAACTCTAATTTGATGCTACATTTATTCATATATCTTGTAGGTCTTCAAACAAAGGGTAAATTTGCATG
>ML782156.1:373386-394016 GCA_009831015.1 Picea engelmannii | reverse complement strand
ATTACATTAGTAATGTTATTTTATTTATGTCTTCTTTATTCCATTAGTTGTAATTATACCTCCTAGTCTCCTATATATACCAAGGAGACATTTTCATTTTGAATCATCTTGTAATTGTACATTTATGTGGGCATAAGGAGGTTGCCCCCTCGAAGAGTCTTATTATCTAAATTTCTCTCTTTTTCAAGGCGTTGAGTACTTATTCTGAGGTTTTTCTATGATATATTATGATGCAGACCCCCTATCCCTCCTCAGTTCTGTGCAACTTCTCGATCAGGATCTTCTGGTTCGAGAGACGAAATGGCTCTTCTAGTCTTGAACTGGAACCCTTCGAACGAACACACACACACACACAGGTCCCTCCACAAACGCTCAATTGAATTTTCAAAGCGCCAAGCATGAGCTCCTACAATACACGACCAAGAGTCATGAACGCATCCTTATCCTTCCTACCTTTCGCTATTTCATGGTTCGCGGTGTTGAAGCACCAAGAACTCCGCTCTCCAGCCCACGATACTCGAGTTCAGGAAATGATCTAACCTCGTTGTTTCGTGATATCGCGACTCGGAGTCTAGGAGCACCGAGAACACTGTCTCCCAGCTCGTGATGTCCAAGTTCACAAAGCAGATAGCCCTCGGTATCTCGCGATCTCACGACTTAGGATTTTGAATCACCAGGAACATTTCCTCCCAGCTCGCGATGGCCGAGTTTGCGAAATGGACAACCCTCGCTATCTCGCGATCTCGCAACTCAGGATTTTGAAGCACCACGAGCACTACCTCCTAGCTCGTGAGGTTCGAGTTTGCGAAATGGATATCTCTCGCTATCTCGTGACTCGGAGGTTTGGAAAACAAGGAAATCGACTTTCTGATTCATTATATTCGAGTTTGCGAAATGGGTCGACTCCATTATTTCGTGATCTTGCGACTCGAGGTTTTGGAAGACAAGACCTCTATCCCTCTAGTTGGCAATACCTAAGTTCACGAACTGAACCAACAGTCCAGATCTATCTGAGATCGATTGTCATTGTTCCTCCTGAGCTTTTGGATGCCAAGTAGCCCTCCCCACTAACCTTCTTGCAGCTCCACCTTATCCAATGGGTTGCAGGGTTTTGGTGTTCCTCCCCAATGTCTCTCCACCATCCGTTCAGATATTTTAACTCCCCTCACCAGGATCTACGTAGCATTAAAGTCTGTGCTCCTCCTTCCAATCGGACAATCCATGTGAATCCCCACAGCGATCCAGCGCTCAAGGGTGTTCTTCCTCTTGATCTTTTACTCAACTCCAACTTAGAAGATTTTCTAAGTCTACGAAGACTCAATCTTCGCTCCTTCTAGGGAATAAGTTCCTGGTCTCAACAACACCATCTGAAGTGTTATTCCTCCTGAGCTTTGTCTGGTTCAGACTTCGATCTCCCACGCACTCCTTGTGTCTGAGGGATTTCGGTAACTCAGGTCCACGATGCTCCTCTCTGGCTCGATGCACTCTTACAGAGCTCCCAGTGAAGAGAAAAAAAAATCCACGACGTTCCTCCCTGGCTTGATGCACACCTTTCAAAGCTCCAAATGAAGAGAAACAATTGAAACTGCCAAAATCTTACAGTTCCATTCACTTGTTTGTAAAATAGAGAACAACAGGAAAATACACACAATCCAAGCACAACACATTTGGATCAATTTTCCATTCTATTCTATTCATAAGTGCCCACTGGCTACATAATACATACAAACTATAGTAGCTCCAAAAGCTGAGATTTCTGCTCACTCACAGTTCTCTCACAGATCAATTCCTCTCCTTCCTCTACCTGCCTCTAACTGGGCTTACAAAATTTTTCATAACTCGAAATTTTCCTAGGGTTTTTCCCTGCTACGTTCCTACTCTAAACCTTATCCTACGCTATCTTAGTCTAGTCATATTCCAGAGCTGAAGTGGAAACTTTTTCTCTATTTACAATTTCAAAAACTTGCTTCAAAGGGAAAAACTTGGCACTAGTTCAAGAGTGCCTCTGAAGGTGAATTTGGGCGTTGTGTGGAGGTGGATCCTGGAATCGTTTGTGAATACTCATGTTGAAGTTCCGAAGGAACTCTCACATGTTGGTTGGTCCCACCTCTGTACGCTTTTCAACGATGCTCCTGCAACATACTCCCCTTGAAAAAAATTCATGGAATCCTGTCCATGAGCTCCTCTACTGACTTTCCCTGCTTTTGGATAGAAGCTTCATTTTCCCAACTAGCATCTTGTATTGGGCGTCCCTTCCATTTGACCAGATACTCAAAATAAGTCTTCCTCCTGGTCTTCTTCCCAATCTTCTGATCCAGAATCTTCTCCATCTGTAGCTTCTCTGCCACAGGCATCTACTTCTCCCACTGAATCTTTCCTTGATCTTTTGATCCTTCTGTGTCGTCTTTCCTATAAGGATATAGGTGTGAAACATTGAATATGTGTGAAATTCCCACACCATCTGGCAACTCGATCTCATAGGATTTTGCATCAAACTTCCTCAAGATCTTACAGGGTCCTATCTTTTTCATCTTCAACTTGTTATATGTTCCCCTAGGGAACCTTTCCTTTCTGAGATGTGCCAAAACCTTATCTCCCACTTGAAATTGAAGTTCCCTGCGATGTTGATCAGCTCTATGTTTTTATTTTTGATTAGAACTCTGTAATTGTTCTTTGATCCGACTATGGAGTCTCTGCATTTCAACAACAAAATTCTTTGCTCCAGTGCTTCTGATCTCTCCCTGTTCCAAGTCCCTTAACTCAGACACTCCCCTAGGTTGCATTCCATATAGTATTTGGAATGGGATCCTCCCAGTGCTTCTATTTGGTGATTCATTGTATGCAAATTCTTCTTGTGGCAAAATCTGATCCCACTGGTTATGGTGTTCAGTAACTATACTTCTCAATAAGTTTCCCGAACTTATGCTTACCACCTCAGTCTGCCCATATGTCTGAGGGTGATAAGTTGAGTTGAAGGACAAATATGTCCCCATATTCTTCCACAAATTCTTCCAAAAGTGACCAACAAATTTTGTGTCTCTGTCTGAGACAATGCTCCTGGGTAGACCGTGAAGTCTTACGACTTCTCTGAAAAACAGATTTGCAACATGTGTTGCATCATTGGTCTTTTGGCATGGGATGAAATGTGCCATCCTTGAAAACCTATATACCACCACAAATATGGAATCGAATCCCTTTTGTGTTCTTGGAAATCCCAACACGAAATCCATGCTTATTGCATCCCAAGGCCTTTCTGGTATTGGCAATGGTTGATACAATCTAGTATTCTGTCTTTTCCCCTTTGCATGTTGGCAGATTCTACATATGTTCACAAACTTTATCACTTATGTTCTCATACCTGGCCAATAGTATGAACTACTCAACTGTGCAAATGTTTTATCGTGGCTGAAATGTCTAGCCAATCCTCCAATATGCTTCTCCTTCAGAAGATTGCCCCTCATTGAGAATCTTGGTATGCACAGTTGGTTTCCTTTGAACAACAATCCTTCCTGAACCATATACTCTGTCCACTAACTTCTATCTCTCAATATAGGCTTGTACATGCTTTGTCGGCCTCCTTGAAATCTGCATCATCACAATACATGTCCTTAAGGTGTTCAAACCCCAAGGTCTCCACTTGGAATTCTTGCAGAATTAAACATTTCCTTCTTAATGCATCAACAGCCTTGTTAGCATTCCCAGCAATATGTTTTATGAAAAAAGTAAAATTTTGCATAAATTCAACCCATTTTGCATGCCTCTGATTCATTTTTTCTTGTCGGGTTATGAATTGTAAAGCTTGGTTATCATTGTACAAGACAAACTCTTTTGGGACAAGATAATGCCTCCATTTCTTCAATGCTTGAATGATGACATATAATTCCTTGTCATATGTGGAGTATTTCCTCTTAGTCTCATTCAACTTCTCACCGAAGTGGGCAATAGGTCGATTGTCCTGACTTAGAACTACTCATATTGCAACTCCACTTGCGTAACATCTTACCTAAAATGTCTTCCTAAAATTTGGCAAGACCAAAATTGGTCGTCCTGTTATCTTCTCCTTCAGTATATTGAAGCTCCTTTCGGCATCCTCTGTCCATTTGAAAGACACGTGTCGTTTCTTCACTGTATCCATCATTGGTGCACAAATTCCACTGAAGTCTCTAATGAGATTTCTGTAGAAACTTGCTAAACCATGAAAGCTCCTTACCTCGAACATGCTCCTTGGTGACGACCATTCTCTAATCGCTTTCACCTTCTCTAGATCCATATTCAAATCATTCAATGATATCACAAAACCCAAGTAAATGAGCTCTGTCTTCATAAAAGAGGACTTATTCAGATTGATCAACAACTTCTCCTATTGTAGCCTCCTCATTACTAGCGTTAGGTGCCTCAAATGCTCCTCTTTTGTCCTGCTAAAGACCAGTATATCGTCTAGATATACAACCATGAACTTGCCAATATATAATTAGAAACTCATACATGCCTTCATTCGTCCTAAAGGTTGTTTTCCATTCATCACCCTCTCTCATCCTGATCTTGTGATATCCACTTTTCAGATCTATCTTAGAAAATAAATTTTCTCCACTTAAGCAATCCATTAAGTCATCCATTCTCGGTAAAGGAAATCTGTACCTAATGGTGATCTTGTTGATGGCTCTCGAGTCTGTGCACATTCTCCATCCTCCATATTTATTTGGGCTTAACACAGTTGGTACTACGCATGGGATCAAAATTTCCTTGACCAAACCCTTATCCAACAACTCTTGGACTTGGTTCTTCACCTCCTCATTTTCTCGAGGTGTTAATTTGTACGTTGTCTTGTTTGGCAAGCTTGCTCTTGGTATCAAGTCGATATGATGACTGATACTCCTGATGGGTGGCAATGAGTTTGGTAGCTCCATTCTCTGCCCCTTATACTTCAACATCTCTTTGCCTTGCTTCTGAAATGTGAGCTTCTCCTCCTTCCTTCTTCTTCTCGAGACATTCCCAAGACATGTGCCCTATCTTCCACAGTTATATCACCTTACTCCTCCTCTGCCTCTTCCTCTAGAAGAGTTTCTTCCACCATTCTGTCTTCCTCATGAAAATCATCCTCATTCTGAGTGATCATGTGGTTTCTTAGCCTCATCCTTAGATTGATGTGCTCTGTCACAGTTAAATCCCTTTCTTTTGCTTGGGACCAAGATTTTACCTCTTCCTCGCTAGTTCTGTTTTCTACCCGTCTTTTCCTCTGCCTTCAGTGCAAACTGATACGCATCTTCCACAGTCCTCACTGACATCATGCTCATCTCATCCTGGACTTCATATCTCAAGCCATTTATGTATTTGATGACTTTTTCTTCGTCTCTCTCCCTTTGTCTAGTTCTGATGTTTAGCCTATAGAACTCCTCAGTGTACTCCTTGACTATCATTCCTTTCTGTCTTAGGTTCTGCAGCTTCCTGAACAGATTGGTCTGGTAGTATTTGGGTATGAACCTAGCCTTCAGTTTGGCTACCATCCTATCCTAACTCTTTATCCTCTATTTTCCTTTACTTCTCCTCTCAGTCTGCAGTTCATCCCACCACAATGTTGCATGCCCTTTTAACCTAGTGACTGCTTGCTTCACCTTCTTTTCCTCATCGACATATTCATAGTCGAAGACTTTGTCCATGGACCTTATCTAGTCCAATAGTTCTTCAACATCTAGATTTTCGTCATACATGAGGACCTCTATCTTAGCTCTGCCTCCCAATCTGGCAACTACTCTCAACAAATGTTCCTTTGTGGAATCCTCTCCTACAGCTTCTTCAACCTCAACCTCTTCACTTTCCACATCACTGACATCCCCAACATCAGGTGCTCTTCTCTGTGCTACTTCCATTGCTTCCATTCGAGCACGAAACTCTCGCATCTCCCTTTCTACAACATGGTTGGCTAAAGGTGACTCTCGGCTTCTTGGCAGCATTATGTTGACTATCTATCACACACAAAGTATATCTCTGAGTTTTCTATCTCCTTCTTTTTCCTCCTTCACCTGAAATCTACAGACGAAAAATGCACTTTGATACCACCTGATGTAGACCCCCTATCCCTCCTTAGGGATGCATGACCTTCCGGTTAGGATCTTATGGTTTAGAAACCGAAATGGCTCTTCTGGTCCCGAAATGGAACCCTTCAAATGAACACACACACAAGTCCCTCCACAAATGCTCAATTGAATTTTCCAAGCATCAAGCACAAGCTCCTACAGTACACGACCAAGATTCGTCACAGCGCCCTTATCCTTGCTTCCTTTCGCTATTTCATGGTTCGGGGTGTTGAAGCTCCAAGAAATCTGCTCTCCAACTGGCGATGCTTGAGTTCACGAAATGATATGACCTCGTTATTTTGTGATCTCACGACTCGGGGTCTTGGAGCAGCAAGAACACTACCTCCCAGCTCGCGATGTCTGAGTTCGCAAAATGGACAACCCTCGCTATCTAGCGATCTCGCGACTCAAGATTTTGAAGCACCATGAACACTGCCTCCCAGCCGCGATGGTCGAGTTCGTGAAATGGACAGCCCTCGCTATCTCACGATCTCGTGACTTGGGAGTTTGAAACACCACGAGCACTGCCTCCCATCTTGTGAGGTCCAAGTTTGCGAAATCGACAACTCTCTCTATCTCGCGAATCAAAGGTTTGAAAATCAAGGAATTTCTCTTTCCAGTTCACGATATCTGAGTCCGTGAAATGGGTCGACTCTGCTATTTCGTGATCTCGCGACTCAGGGTTTTGGAAGACAATACCTCTATCCCTCTAGTTGGTGATACTTAAGTTTGTGAACTGAACCAACAATCCATATCTATTTGATATCAATTTTCGTTGTTCATCTTGAGCTTTTGGATGTCAAGTAGCCCTTGTCACTAACCTTCTTGCAACTCCACCTTATCCAATGGGTTGCGAGGTTTCGATGTTCCTCCCCGAGGAATATCAACCATTTGTTCAGATATTTGAACTCCCCTCACCGAGATCTACACAACGTTAAAGTTTTCACTCCTCCTTCCAATTGGATGATCCGCGGGAATCCTCATAGCAATCCAACGCTCAAGGGCCTTCTACATCCTGAGCTTTTACTCAACTCTGACTTAGAATATTTTCTAAGTCTGCAAAGACTCAATCTTCGCGCCTTCCAGGGAATAAGTTCCTGGTTTCGACAACACCTTCTGAAGTGTTATTCCTCCTCATCTTTGTCTGATTTAGACTTCGATCTCCCATGCACTCCTTGCATCTAAGGGATTTCGATAACTCAGGACTGTGGTGCTCCTCTCTGGCTCGATGCACTCTTGCAAATCTCCCAGTGAAGAGAAAAAAAATTCCATAGTGTTCCTCCCTGGCTTGAGGCACACCTTGTAGAGCTCCAAATGAAGAGAAACAATTGAAACTTCCAAAATCTAATAGTTCCATTCACTTGTTTATAAAACAGAAAACAATAGGAAAATACACATATTCCAAGCACAACACATTTGGATCAATTTTCCATTATGTTCTATTCATAAGCGCCCACTGGCTATATAATACATACAAACTACAATAGCTCCAAAAGATGAGATTTTCTGCTCACTCGTAGTTCTCTCACAGATCAATTCATCTCCTTCCTCTACCTGCCTCTAAGGAGATCATTACTATGGCCCTTACAAGGTGTTTCAAAAGATTTGTACCATGGCATACAAATTGGAGTTGCCTGCATCTTCACGAGTACACCCAGTTTTCCATGTTTCATGCTTAAAGAAGGTTATAGGTGACAAGATCCCAGTTCAAACTATATTTCCAGAACTTGACGAGGAAGGAAAAATCATATTGGATCCTGAAGCCATCACTGACATAAGAATTCGCCAGCTGAGGAATATATCCATTTCAGAGTATCTCATTAAATGGAGGAAGCTATCGGTTGAAGATTCCACTTGGGAAGATGAGTCTTTTATACAGAAGCATTCATATTTACTTAAGCGTTGCAGAAAACTCTTTTCTCAAGGGGAGGGGCATGTTAAGCCCTAAATAATGGCTCATTACCCCTTAATTGGGGCATATTACATTACTAATGTTATTTCATTTATGTTTGCTTTATTCCATTAGTTGTAATTATACCTCCTAGTCTCCTATATATACCAAGGAGACATTTCATTTTGAATCATCTTGTAATTGTACATTTATGTGGGCATAAGGAGGTTGTGCCCTTGAAGAGGCTTATTATCTGAATGTATCTCTTTTTCATGGCATTGAGTACTTATTCTAAGGTTTTTCTATGTTATATTGATATTTGGTTCTTAACAATGAAACATGGATCTTGGCCTAAAAGGATGACCAAAAAATCTAAGTGTGTCACAAGCACTTCCTTCACCTTCCTTGGGAATTATTTCCCTCATAGTCATCCATGCGAAAAATGGAGAAACTTGCAATTCCACTCCAATCTCTAAGATTGAATGTGGTTCCATTGGTCATTCTGTCAACCTTTTCCACTTCTAATTTCATTCATTTGAAGGAAGTCCATGTAAACTCAAGTTGCAACCCAAGCTCTCTTAAAACATATTCCTTCATAGAATTGTGGTTCGCCCCAGTATCAACCATGGTATCAATCGATCTTCCATTAAATACCGCTGGAACATAGAAAAGTCCTGTGAAATATTTCTCTTGGATTATTGTACACTTTTCTTCCAGCACAACACACAATACTTTAAAAATACCAATCGTGGAGGCTTTGTCCACTTTCTCCATAGTAGACAAATTATACTTCATTGGACAATTGTTTACATGATGATCTTTTTCACAAATCCAGTAGGAAATAGGCATACCCTTTTTCTTAGGTGCATCTAGTTGCTTGGGCTTGTCCTCACCAAACTTCCTAGATAGCTTCACCCTCCCTTTTTATTTCTTCTTATTCTTAGCAAACCACTTCTCCCTTAATGAAGAATCCTCACATATACTTGGAACTCCTTTTGCCTCTACCTTGTATTCCAACAACTTGTCTACTATAGTGATGGTTTTTTGCAAGGGTATACAAAATCTAGCATTATAAATCACTCTACACCCAAGGTTTCAAGCCATTCATGAAGTGGAACAACCTATCTTGTTCAAACATGTCCTTCATCTCCAACATGAGGCCTAAAAAATCATTGATGTAATCTTGAATCCTACATATATTCTTAAGAGCCAAGAATTGATTTCATGTAATCCAATATTAATTCAATTTCCTAGCCCAAATTGAGCCTTCAAGACTACTTTCAACTCTTACCAATTTTCAATCTTATCTATAGTATGATTGGATTCTAAGTCCTCTTCTTGATTTCTCCACCAAATATTTGTATTGCCTATCAAGAACATTACTGTGACATTCACCTTGGCCTCATGTGAACTTCCATTCATATGTTCCAATTATTATTCAACATCCCAACTTAAGTAACTTAGCATTGTGGGTTCGATCATATGATTTTGGTTCCTTGATCTTTATCCTCATAGGAATTGATGAACTATGCCTATAGGCAATAACTTGTGTCAAGAGCTTAATAATGTCTTCCTAGTCTTTGAATTGCACAATATACTTCCACTATTTTCAACCATTCATCAACATTGGTGTTGACGTTTGTGGTGATCAATTTTACAATATTTTGACACTCTTCTATAGAATTTTTAAATCTATGGTTGGTGTCGATCATCTCTTCTTCTAAGGATTCTTCATTTTATCCATTCTTGCAAAGAAAATTTTCCATCTTCTACACATTCTTTTCCTAGGTTGCAAGCCTAGTCTTGACCCTTGGAATATTAGTAGCCTATCCACCATCATTGTCTCCATGATGTGAATACATCTCTACATTTAATGTAGCCATTGGAACATCACTCAAATGATTGGAAACTCATTCCAAATCTTGTTTCTTTGCTTCAAGTTCATTCCAATATCATGAAGAATTCTATGATATCAAATGTCATAGTAGTGACAATGGTGACGAGAACCAAAACTATCTCAAAAAAAGATATGATACCACTTTTCCTTCAAAAAGTGGCAAAGAGTATGCCTAAATACCACTAGTCATGAACCTATAGTCTGCCCAATTTTTTTCTTTTCAAACTTGAGTTTATCCCAAGTATGTTTTGACACCTAAGCTTGTGCAACACTACCTGGCATTGACCACAAGGGATTGGACAACCTGTGCCTACTACAACTAGACTATGCCTCTTCACTTAAGGCTAAATACCATAACTTCGTCTTAGGCTACAATACGTCAAATGAAAGTAAGTCCTACTCATCCAATTTCATTGAACAACATGCACACATAAAACCTTGCCCTTTAAATAATCCTAGCAATACTTTAACACTTAGCCAATATTTCAATACTTAGCCAACATAAAGAAAATCAAGGAACATCAGCATCCAATGACATAAAGAGTCCACAACACACATATATAGGTGGCACTCAAGGAAGGTGCCTTAACATTATTATATGAATAATGTTACATATATACAACAATGGGTTTGAAACCTCTTCTCACAACTCTATTATACAGGTAAAATGAGTCTAAGGAAATATTTCCTTCTACCTAATACCCAGAAACCATGCATAATCCAATCCCTGAAGAAACCACAAGCCTACCTCTTGCATTTTCTATCTTATTTTTCTTATCACTCAAATGATCCAATTTTTTCTACTATGCCAACCTTGAATTTAGAACAAATTGCATAGCTCCATTACACCCCTTGTGAATGAGTTCTTCCCTTATGCCTCATCACTTTTAAGGCATCCCCCTTTTATATGAGACTTTCCCTGTACTTGCAAAATGCTTCACTATGAGGTGGAACCAAGCTCCCTCATTTCCAACTTCGATTGTCCCCGATGGTGCCTCTTCCTTCTTCATGAATTATTTACTAACTGTCCAATGTCTAATCATGTTGCACCTAAAGTTCCATGTGTGGAACAATTGGACCCAAGGTACCCAAGAGCACTAGACAAGGGTGCACCTAACAAGTGTGTACAATGGATGCATGCTTGAAAGATACTTGCTCATTGGATGTGCACCCAATGGTAGAATTTCCTCTGGACCATAGTGCGATGGGTGTGCATGCACACACACACACACACACACACACATATGCCCAAAGGAACTTCTACCATTGGGTGCACATCCATTGGGTGCTTGATGTTGATCATTAAGAATATGAAGATTAATCCACCCAAGCACCATAGTCTATTAAATAGGATAGATGTGGTGGTTTGAGGCCTTGTTAATGGCCAATGAGCCAAAGAAAATATGTTTAGGACCTAAGGCCCTTTTTTTCCTCTCTAGTCATGGTACACACCTTGAGACCTATTCTTATTATGAAAACGTACCAACGGTTCCAAATGCAACTATATTGTAACTATATTGTAACTTATGCAACTATATTGCAACAATATTCTCAAATATTGGTGAGTGGTCAAATGCAACTATATTGGATCTTATGCAACTATATTCAACTATATGCAACTTATGCAACTATATGCAACTTATGCAACTATATTGCAACTTATAAAACTATATGCAACCATGTTGCAACAATTTCGTATGCAACTATATGCAACTATGCAACATGCCTTATGTTCTTTCCCTAAAAACCTATATGCAACTATATGAAAATAGGACCTAAAAACCTTATGTTCTTTCCCTGACCATGGACAAGACCTAAGTTCCATACATGGTGTGAAATAATTGTGAATGACACCCATATCCCACCCAAGCACCATAGTCTATTAAATAGGATAAATGTGATGGTTTGAGGCCTTCTTAATGTCCAATGAGCCAAAGAAAATAAGTTTAGGACCTTAGGCCCTTTTTTTCCTCTCTAGTCATGGTACACAACTTGAGACCTATTCTTATTATGAAAACGTACCAATGGTTCCAAATGCAACTATATTGCAACTTATGCAACTATATTGCAACTATAATCTCAAATATTGGTGAGTGGTCAAATGCAACTATATTGCATCTTATGCAACTGTATGCAACTATATTTCAACTTATGAAACTATATGCAACTTATTCAACTATATTGCAATTATATGCAACTATATGCAACTATGCAACATGCAACTATGCAACATGCAACTTATGCAACTTATGTAACTTAAGGAACTTTATGGAACTTATGCAACTTTACGCAACTTAATGCAACTTTACGCAACTTATGCAACATTGCAACAATGCAACTTATGCAACTATGCAACTATATGAAACTATGCAACATGCCTTGTGTTCTTTCTCTATAAACCTATATGAAACTATATGCAAATAGGACCTAAAAACCTTATGTTCTCTCCCTGACCATGGACAAGACCTAAGTTCCATACATGGTGTGAAAAAATTGTGAATGACACACATATCCCACCCAAGCACCATAGTCTATTAAATAGGATATATGTGGTGGCTTGAGGCCTTGTTAATGTCCAATGAGCCAACGAAAATATGTTTAGGACCTAAGGCCCTTTGATGAAAATGTACCAATGGTTCCAAATGCAACTATTTTTCTACTATATTATCAAATATTGGTGAGTGGTCAAATGCAACTATATGTAACTATATTGCTACTTATGCAACTATATTGCAACTTATGCAACTATATTGCAACAATTTTGTATGCAACATGCAACTTATGCAACTTAAGCAACTTTATGGAACTTAAGCAACTTTATGGAACTGATGCAACTTTACGCAACTTTATGCAACTTTACACAACTTATTCAACTATATGCAACTTATGCAACTATGCAACTATATGCAACTATATGATGGATAGGTTGGCAATTTCAACTTTATGCAACTAAATGCAACTATATGAAACTATGTTGGTACTATATTGCAACTTATGCAACTATATGCAACTTATGCAACTATATTGCAACTTATGAAACTATATGCAACTATAAGCAGCTTATGCAACTATATGCAACTATATTGCAACAATTTCGTATGCAACATGCAACTTATGCAACTTGAGCAACTTTATGGAACTTATGCAACTTTACACAACTTTATTGCAACGTATGCAACTATATTGCAACTTATTCAACTATATGCAACTATATTGTAACTATATGCAACTAGGTGTGGAAATTTCAACTTTATGAAACTATATGACTGATAGGTGTGGCAATTTCAACTTTATGCAACTAAATGCAACTATATGCAACTGTGTTGGTACTAAAAACGTATATTGGAACGACAACTTATCCTCTTGTTTTAACGAGCGTAGGTGCCACCAAATAGGTATATGTTGGATCTATCTTCCTCGAGTGATGATCAAGATATAGTAAGAGAGGTTGAAAGTGAGACGTGTTGTACTAGATCTACCGGTTCTAGATCAACTAGGTAGGAAAAGGTAAGGAAAATATTTTGTACCCGCATGCAATTTTTTATTGCCAACGGAGGGTCGTGTAATTATGATGCTGAGAGAATAGGTGACATTGAGTTTCCCTTGAGGTATAAACATCTAGTGCAACAAAGGGCACCTAAGGAGCTACCTGAAGTGGACACGTATTTCTTCATCGGTGGGAGGATGTATCGCATTGCTCCTTCGTCCTTACATGGATTGGGGTTATTTTCCATGGATGGCATAAAGGTCGACTATGGCACTGTAACTGAATTGATGGAGTATGTCGGACCATTATACAAATACAATCACTGGTTGATGTTGGTCTGATATACGCAAAGTATGCAGCGATACAGAGTTGTCGCAAATTATATACAACTATTGGATAACAATCAAAATAAAGGGGCAACTATGTATATTGATGGAAGGCCAAAAGCTACTGAAAACATTGCGAGATTTATAAATAGTACATGACCAATGGCAACAACTAAGAAACTGAATTGCAAATTTGAGACACGCGAAGGAAATCGTATATTTGTATGTGCAACAAAAACAATAGTCCAGGTGAAGAGTTGTTGATCGATTACAACTTAAATCAAATAGATGGAGAGGGTGACTGTGGAAAGGCACCCACTTTGCCTCAGCAACTAAATGTTAAATACACTAAAAACTTATGACTACAACAACTAAATTTCAGAAATTTCATTTTTTTTTTTTTTCTGTTATTACTGCAATATTTCATTTTCTTAATGTTACAAGTGAATTTCATAACTTTTATTCATGGATTTATTGTGCCAACATTTGTCCAGGGTGACCATGGTAGAAAATCACCCGCTACATCTCTCCAGGGTGACCGTGGAAAGGCACCCACTGTGCCTCAGCAGGTAAATGTTAAATGCAGTAACAACTTATGACTACAACAACTAAATTTCTGAAATTTCATTATTTTTTTTCTAATATTACTCCAATATTTCATTTTTTAAATGTTATAGGTGAATTTCATAACTTTTGTTGATTTATTTATTGTCTCAACTTCTCTCCAGAGTGACCGTGTTCGAGTTTCACCCACTACATCTCTCCGGGGTGACCATGGAAAGGCACCCGCAGTGCCTCACCAGGTAAATGTTAAATGCATTAACAACTTATGACTACAACAACTAAATTTCTGAAATTTCATTTTTTTTTTTCTGATATTAGTCCAATATTTCATTTTTTAAATGTTACATGTGAATTTCAAAACTTTTGTTTATTGATTTATTTTGTCAACTTTTGTACAGGGTGACCGTGTCCGAGTTTCACCCACTACATATCTCCAGGGTGACCATGGAAAGGCACCCACAATGCCTCACCAGGTAAATGTTAAATACATTAACAACTTATGACTACAACAACTAAATTTCTGAAATTTCATTATTTTTTTTTCTGATATTACTCCAATATTTCATTTTTTAAATGTTACAGGTGAATTTCATAACTTTTGTTCATTGATTTATTGTGTCAACTTCTATCCAGGGTGGTCGTTTCCAAGTTTCACCTGCTACATCTCTCCAGGGTGACTGTGGAAAGGCACCCACAGTGCATCACTAGGTAAATGTTAAATACAGTAACAACTTATGACTACAATAACTAAATTTCTGAAATTTTGTTATTGTTTTTTCTGATATTACTGCAATATTTCATTTTTTTAATGTTAGAGGTGAATTTCAAAACTTTTGTTGATTGATTTATTGTGTCATCTGTCTAGGATCCCATAAAGGATATTGATGAGGATGAAATATATTATTCGACAAACCCAATGATAACTGTAACGAAGGCCTTGAAGAAGGATAACATGGAATATCTAGGTTTGATTAGAAAAATACCCCTGACACAGGAGGACAGGGAAAGAATTGTAGAGCTACAAACTACAATAACTAATTTTGGGGTAAGTGGAATCTTTACATATTTTTATTATCTATGACAATTTCATATCCATTTTTTATTTTTATATTTTGTATATGATCTGATAAAGAAAAGTTTTATGTTTGTAGGAATTTTTAAACCCCATGCGTGGGGAACCTGTCGATCATGCAACTGCTATAGGTAGCAGCGAGGCTCCAATGAAAAAAAAGGTCGACATAGCAAAGTGAAAGTGAGGCTTTTTGAGCCTCGTGAGGTTCCCCTAGAATCCATTGATGAGAGAGGCAATTTTGACCGGCATGACATGACGGAGCATGATGAGCCGGATCCTAGGACTCCACATGATGACTCCGGAGAGGAACAAAGTGTAGGTGCACAGGATACTATTCTGCATGGAGCAGAATGAATTAAAAGCACCGGATCACTAGATGTCACCTTTCTGGTGGATGACGCATGTGTTATGATAAAGATTCAGAAGATTGCAGGTAATTGTCCCATTAATTGATTCATTTTTTTCATGAAATTGAAATGGACATTTGTTGAGATTATTAATTGATTAATGGATAACATGTTACTGTAGGAAATAATGTTTTCTATACAAACTTACATGACAAAGCATTGGAGTTGTTTGGCCCCACCATTTGCACACGGTGGAATGGCCAAGATAGCAAAAAGAAAGATGATTTAATAGATCACATGGTAAACTTGTTCAACAACACTTTCAACAAGAAAGTTGTTACAAAGTTGGTCGGCGATAATTTAAAATACACCAGGGCCCAGTATAGGGATAAATTGCAAATAGAACTCAAGCACGAGCGCCCTAACATGGTTCCTGAGAAATAGTGGAATGCGCTAATAGAGGATGCAAAGGAGAACTTGTTTAAAAAACAAGGACGACAACCACGAGATGGTCAAGAAAGGCACAACACATGTCATATTATCAGTGAAATATGAGCATCTATGTTTTTCTTTCTTGTTTTAAGTAACAATTCCTATATCTACTTTTTTTCAAAAATTCCATATGTAGGATACCAAACACATCCAAAGCAACAAAGGACAGAGTGGAAAAAAAAGGCCAGCATAAACTAGGTCAGGGTGGCTATGGAAAAATCAAATCCCGAATAGTAAGATTTAAATGATTAACTGTGGTTAATCTTTATTTAACAGTAGCGAACAAATATATGTTTTTGTTATTGGTATTTTTAATGGTGTTATGCATTGCAGTTAAATATGTTCGACATTGCTGCCACCGAGGAGGACCTGAAGCTTGGTTACAAGCATGGTTTTAAAAGTGTGATTGAATATAGAAAAATCTTGGGCCAGACTCCTATCTCCCCAACCACGTAGGTAAATCAAATGAATAAGGAAACCGCGGTAGCATGTTTGTAAAGTCTATTCATATTTTATTATATCACCCTTAACTAAGTATTTATGTTTGTTTTCAAGTA
Organism: Picea engelmannii; assembly: GCA_009831015.1. Classification (NCBI taxonomy): domain Eukaryota; kingdom Viridiplantae; phylum Streptophyta; class Pinopsida; order Pinales; family Pinaceae; genus Picea; species Picea engelmannii. The sequence continues at coordinate 377,309 of ML782156.1, read as the reverse complement.
ACAGTGCTACTGCAGTAGTCAATTGTTAAGAACCAAATATCAATATACCATAGAAAATCCTCAGAAAAAGTACTCAATGCCTTGAAAAAGAGATAATTTCAGATAATAAGCGTCTTTGACGGGGAAACCTCCTTTTACCCCACTTAAATGTTTAAGTACAAGATGATTCAAAATGAAAATGTCTCCTTGGTATATATAGGAGACTAGGAGGTATAATTACAACTAATGGCCTAAAGCCGACATAAATAAAATAACATTACTAATATAATATGCCCCAATTAAGGGGTAATGAGCCAATATTAGGGCTTAACATGATCCTCCCATTGAGACAAGTGTTGTCCACAACACTTGAGTAACTCTGGATGCTTCTGTATAAAAGACTCATCTTCCCAAGTGGAATCTTCAACCGGTAGTTTTGTCCATTTAATGAGATACTCTGAAATGGATCTATTCCTTAGCTAGCGAATTCTTGTGTTAGTGATGGCTTCAAGCTCCAATATGATTTTTCCTTCCCGGTCAAGTTTTGGAAATATAGTTTGAACTGGGATCTTGTCGCCTATAACCTTCTTTAATCATGAAACATGGAAAACTAGGTGTACTCGTGAAGATGCAGGAAACTCCAATTTGTATGCCATAGTACCAATATTTTGCAACACCTTATAAGGGCCATAGTACTTTTCTGATAATTTATTATCCTTCTTGGCTATCTTAAGGGACATCTGTTTGTATGGTTGTAGTCTTAAAAACACCCAATCCCCTATTTCAAAACTTCTTTCACTACGATGTTGATCTGCTTGTTGTTTCATGCGATTTTGTGCCATGGTAAGGTTGTCCTTTAATATTTGGAGAACTTGTTGTTGATTCTCGATGTGATCTTCCACTGCTTGAACCTTAGATTTTATTTTAGAGAAGAAGTGCTAGAAGGAGGCTGGTATCCATAAAGTGCCATAAATGGTGTCATTTTTGTTGCATTATGAAAGGAAGTGTTATACCACCATTCTGCCAAGCATAACCATTTGATCCATTGTGTTTGTTTATCAGAGACAAAGCAATGAAGGTAGCCTTCTAGACATTTCTTCACTATCTTGGTTTGTCCATCAGATTGAGGATGATAGGATGAGCTATGAGACAATTGAGTACCCAAACAAGAAAATAATTCTGTCCAAAAATTTCCAGTGAAAATGGGATCTCTGTCACTTACAATAATCTTTGGGCTTCCATGTAGATTTTGAACTGTCTCCATGAATGTTGTGGCAACTGTACTAGCTTTGAAGGGATGAGAGAGTACACAAAAGTGTGCATACTTGGTTAGTCTATCAACAATCACCATGATGACACTCTTTGCTTCAAACTTTGGTAACCCTGTGATGAAATCCATGGAAACCTCCTCCCAACGCTGACTTGGGATGGATAATGGTTGTAAAAGACCTAGGGTCTTAATTGTTTCCACCTTGTTTTGTTGGAAAACCAAACATTCTGCCACAAACCTTTGAACATCAGTTTTAAGGCTATCCCCAAAAAAATACTTCTTGACTCTATGGCAGGTTTTCAAAAATCCTGAGTGCCCTCCTACTGGAGAGGTGTGCAATTCCAATAGTACCTTTTGTTTGAGATGAGATTTTTTACATAAATATAAGCGATCTTTATACCATAGTGAATCATTTTTACATGTAAATGTATCTAATGCATTGGAATCCTGCTACAACCTTTGAATGAGAGTCCACACTTTTTCGTCATTCTTCCATTCATCCCTTGCTTCTATTATCCAATCGGGCTGGATGATCGAGATAGCACAGAGAAAGGCCTCAAAATATTCATCCTTTCTTGAGAGTGCATCTGCCACAACATTTGTCTTCCCCTTTTTATAGACGATTTCAAAATCATAACCCAATATCTTGGTTACCCATTTTTCTTGTTCTTCTAAAGATAGTCTTTGTTCCAAGAAGTATTTAAGACTATCATGATCTGTTTTGACCTTGAAATGACTACCTATTAGGTAAGGACGCCATTTATTCAATGCATGTAGTATTTTCATCATTTCCTTCTCATAAATGGGTTTGTGTAAGTCCTTTCCCTGGAGTGGTTGACTTTCAAAAGCCAGGTGCCTTCCTTCTTGCATTAGGATAGCACCAATTCCTTTTTTTGAGGCATCACATTCAACAATAAAGGCTTTTGTGAAGTCTGGAGTGGTCAAGACAAGAGATTTACACATCACCTCTTTAAGTTGTTCAAAAGATTTAGTTTCCTCTGGAGTCCATGAAAATTCATCCTTCTTACTTAGTGTCATTAAAGGTGTTGTTATTCTTCCATAGTTCTAAACAAACTTGCGGTAGTAACCTGTAAAAACCAAATATCCTCTAATATTCTTCAATGTTTTGGGAATTGTCTAGTCCATCATGGCCTTAATCTTGTTAGGGTATACCTTGACACCTTCTTGAGATACAATATGACCCAAATACTCTACCTCCCTTACTCCAAAGAAACATTTGGATGGTTTGGCATATAGTTGTTTCTCCTTTAGTAGTTGTAGCACCTTGTCAACATGTCGCACATGATCCTCCCAAGACTTGTTATAGATTAGTATATCATCAAAAAATACTAACACAAATTTTCAAAGGAAGGGATTGAAAATGGAATTCATCAACCCTTGGAATGTGGAAGGTGCATTTGTAAGGCCAAAAGGCATGACCAAAAATTCATAATGGCCTTCATGGGTTCAGAATGTTTTTTTTTGGATATCTTCTTCCTTCGTTCTGATCTAATGATAGCCTGAACGGAGATCCAATTTTGTGAAATAGATTGCTCCATGTAGTTCATCTAACAATTCATCAATGACAAGAATGGAAACTTATCTTTCATGGTGATCTTTTTGAGCTCTCTATAATCTGGACACATATGCCATGAGCTATCTTTCTTGAATACAATTACCACTGGTGCAGAGTAAGAACTTTTTCTAGGTTTAATAATGCCATCCTCTAACATTTCTTCAACCGTGCGCTCAATTTCACTCTTCTGGGCGTAAGAGTATCTGTATGGCCTGATGTTAGGAGGAACACTCCCAAGAATTAGGTGAATTTCATGATCATGATTTCAAGTGGGTGGAAGACCTTTGGAAATATCTTCAAATACTTTGGAATGCTTATCAATGATCCTTTGGAGATCTTGAGGAATAGATGGCTTAGATGTTTGAACATCTAGTGATCATAGTTGTGCAATAATGCCTTGATGCCCCTTTTTCAATAATTTTTTCATATCATTAGAGCTTATCACATTACCGGGTTTCCCTGTGATAGCTCGTAACTCAATTTTGTTTCCTTCCAATGAAACTTTCATGAAAAGTTCTTGAAAATTAAAAGTCACTGTTCCTAATGATTGTAACCATTGGATTCCTAGGAAAACATCTGCAACACCCATGGTTATAGCAATCATTGGACTATTCATTACATATTCCCCCATAGTAAGATTGATCTTATTGCATTTTCCTGAGAAATTGATAGTTCCTCCATCTGCAATCATTACTTGAAACTCTAGCGCTGGATATACAAAGCAATTGAGGTCTTTGGCTAATTTATAGTGAATGAAATTATGAGTACTACCAGAATCAATTAGGACTATTACCTTTTTCTTTTTGATGTATGCTTCTATCTTGAGGGTTTGAGGAGTGCTAATTCCAGCCAATGCATTACACGATATTGTGGGAGTCAACTCTTCAGACAAAATTGCTTCTATGTTTTCATCTTGAGATGGTTCTTTTTCTTGTTCTTCTTCCTCTTCATAATATATGTAAAATAATTTCTTCTCACCACACTTATGTCCCTTACTGTACTTGTTGTCACAATTAAAGCATAAACCTTTTTCTTTTATTTCCTCCAATTGTTGAGGTGTCAACCTTGTAGGTTGAGGTGTTTTAGAAGAAGGAGCAT
>ML782156.1:343586-364171 GCA_009831015.1 Picea engelmannii | reverse complement strand
AAAGTAATATTCCAAATTATTCTTTGTGTATATTGTCATATTGGTATCCTTACTTCTAATCCAACTTCATGATAACACATGCTTACAATATTTGGTTGATATGTGCCTTGATTATTTGTAGGGGATATATATATTACAATATTTTAGAATATTACAATATTACAATGTAATAGTAATGTCATATTACAATGAAATATGGAATTACCATATTACATTGTAATATGGTAATGCCATATTACAATGTAATATGGCATTACCATATTACATTGTAATATGGCATTACCATATTACAATGTAATATGGCATTACCATATTACATTGTAATATGGTAATGCCATATTATAATGTAATATGGTAATTCCATATCTCATGTAATTTTTTTTTTAAACTTAAAGCCATCGTCGCAATATCGACGAAAGTTCGTTGGAAACAAATCTAATATTTTACCACAACTGTCATTATAGCGACGAAAGTTCGTCACAAATTGCCACTAATTGTCGTAATATGACATACAATATGGTATACCATATTACAATGTAATATGGTAATACCATATCTCATGTAATTTTTTTTTTAAACTTAAATCCATCGTCGCAATATCGACGAAAGTTCATCGGAAACAAATCTAATATTTTACCACAACCGTCACTATAGTGACGAAAGTTCATCGCAATTTGCCACTAATTGTCGTCTCACATACAACATCTACGTCGTAAGTTTGGTTTTGATATATATTTTCGTCGATATTTCCATGTATTTTCATCACACGTTGCGACGGTTTTGTGTCACACATTCAACATCTACGTTGTAATTTATTGGCCTGGCATAAATGTTCGTCGAAATTGTGACAAATTTTCGTCATAATTGCCACATTTCTTCGTTGTTATTGCGACGTAAATTTATTGAAGGTGGTGACATGTGTATCACTTATTTATTTGATGTTTCCACACACACGTGTATCATGGATATAGCGACGAAATTATTCCGACGAAAAAAAATCTCGTCTTTCGTGGAAATTGCGACGGATAAGTGTGGCAATATCAACGAAAAACTGTCACAAATTTTGTCATATGTACTAGTGTCCTTATCCTATCAAGAAGGGTGGATGGATATATATATTTCTTCTTGATCGCACTGGTCCAAAGGCTATCAAAAGTGATTAATCTCCAGCTTTATTTTGTAGCCAAGGCTTGCAAAAATAGAAAAATATTTTTTAGACCCTACCCCCCAAGGATTTTGGAAGCGCTAGGGATTCCCATCTTACTCATTGTTTAAAAAACATTTTCCTGTGAACCTTACTATAATTATTTGAAGCATAAACTATGAATCTGCTCCAGAATACCATTAGGAAACCAAGATAATGACATTCAATAAACATGAATAGCCTTTGAAACCGATTTAACCTGAACCAGTTTCCATGCACAAGAGAGCCATATGTGACTCAATTTCTTCAATATTTTTTCCTTCTTTGTAATCAACCATGACCAGACATATTTTAAACAACAATTTGGCTTTAATTGAAAACCCATATATTTGAGCCCCAAGTCAAAATGTTTGACCTCGAAAGAGAAATTAAGTTTATAGAAGTTTGTTTCCTCCTCGCGCATATTCCAAATTGAAAGAGAATATTTCTTGAAAATGGTATCCATATTTGTGTCTCTCCCAAAATGAGATAACATATCTGATATAGTTTTAGCATCATCAATCAGACCATTACGTAAAATATGAACGTCATCCAAAAATAATAGATGAGTTAAAACCAAGGTACAGGTGATGGGGATGTCATGAAATAGTCCTTTAACATTTTCATCCACTAGAGCAAGACTAATACCTTCAACCAACATTAAGAATAACACGGGGGTGGCCTTGGAGTAGTCCTCTTTCAGCATTGAGAAAAGGGGATAATGAGCCATTTATGAGAACTGCAAAATAAGTAGAGGATATGGATCCCATGAACCAATTGTTGAAAGGGACTTTGAATCCCAAATGGGTTAGAATAAGATGAATGAACAATAAATTAAATCTATCATAGGCTTTATAGAGGTCAATCTTTACTACCACACCTTTTGATTTTTTTGTCTTCATATTGTGGAGTCCTTCCTGAGCCACCCAAATAGCCTCATGAATCTTCCTACCATCCAAAAAACCAAAATGTTCCTTAGAAATGGATTCTAATAGAAAGGGTTTTATTCTCTTGGAAATGATATTTGCTATCACTTTGTAAATCACATTGAAAAGAGAGATAGGCCTAAAATCATCAAAGGATTGAGGGATGTACATTTTGGGGATTAGAGTAATAAAGGTTGAGTTTAGAGGTGGGTGAATGTGACTAGACCTCCTGGATTCTTCTATCACTTCTAAAACATCCTTCCCTATTAGGTGAAAGAAGATTGATAATAATTCGACAGTCCAACCATCCAACACTAGACTTTTGTCTTTTTGGAATCCATGAAGGACTTATTTTACATCATCCTTAGTGACTTCCTCCATGAATCTTCTATTGTAATGTTCATTTACAAAACTTGGTAAAAAACCATCCAAATGGACAATTTCTACCATTGAAGAGTGACTATCCTCTTTGAAAAGAGATGATAAATGCATCTTCCCCATCCTATCCAAACCTTCAAAAGTGTAAACTTTGTTTCCCTGACTATTCCTCGGAATCCATATAGTATTGGAGAGTTTTCCCTCTTTTTCATAAGCTTGTAAAAAAATGTATTCTCATCTCCTTTCTCCATCCAAATAACATGAATTTTCAATCTCCAAACAACCACTTTTTCTTTTAAAAGTTTCCTTTTTCTCATTCCCAATTGAAGAAGACAATATTTTGAATCAGGATAAGGGTGACTCCCCCCATCAGATTCATAAATGGAATTTAAAGACTCTTGGACTTCCTTTAGATCCTACTCTTCTCTTACCCTTTTGAGGTGATCCTAAGTGATAGTAGCTTGTTTTACTTTGTTTAAATTGGAAACAAAGTGCACAACTATTGGGGTGCCTGAGTTTGGATCAAATGCAATTTGATTCTCTTTAACCAATTCTGTAAAGGATTCCTCTTTGAGCCAATCAACATTAAATTTTAAAGGGCTTGTAGGAATTTTCATTACTTTTGTAAGTTCTAAGAAGATTGGAATGTGATCACACTCTCCCCATGAACCCACCCATTTCCACAAGTGAAACTGAATTTCAATAAGAGCCTCCAAAACCAGAAAATGATCAATGCATTTTGCAATTCTTTGTGCCCCTACTCTATTGTTTCTCCAGGTAGACAGGATGCAAGTTGGAGGAACATCGATTAATATTTTCCTTTCCAGATTCATTTTGAAAGAATATGCTAGAGCATTATATCTCTCCATAGGCCCCAACACTTTATCCATACCCAAGGAAAATTTGAGATCCCCTCCCAAAATAAGAGCCTCAGCTTCAAAAAAATATTTGCTAAGCAAATTTTCCCAAAATGCAACATGCTCCAAATAAGGTCCATAGATATTAAGATTTGTAAACTTGGCCCCAATATAGGAGAATAAGGAAATAATACCTTGACCTGAGTCAAAACCCCATATATTCAATGGTTTGATCCAATGATTATTCCATTGTAAATTCAGGGCGCCCAATCTACAACTTACATCAATGCACGATAAACTCCATCCCGAAAAAAATGAAACAAGGAGCTTCTCAATATTACAACCCTTCCCTAGAATTTCCTGAAGAAGAAGAAACTTTGGTTGATTAACTGACATAAACCTTTTGAGGACACATTTTTTAAGAGGTTTCACTGACCCTCGATAGTTGACAAAGAGGATCTTCAAGTAGGAACCCCATCAGGGGAGGCCAATGTTCTAAGAGTCCCTTTAATGGAAAGTTTCATGCTTCCTACAAGGTCCACCAAGGCCTTTTTTTGGATTTATGGAAAAATATTTCCTACCACATCTCGAGACTCCAATGAGAGGTAGGGGGTTTTGGCTAAGGCCCTTAGTAAACTGAGAAAGTTGGGGGAGGTGAGGAATGAATCTATTCTGAAGATGATAAGCAATATGAACCTCTTCCTAGTCCACTGATTCCCCCAAATTTTCATATATCTGAACTAACTGAACAAGGAAGGTAAGAGAAGTAATTGATATGAAAGTAATAGAGAAAGGATGGGCTTCAAGGTTCATAGGGGTATCCGATCCATTCTCTACATGAAGGGAGGGAAGATGTTTTAGTGAGTTCATCCAATATTTTCCAAGAAGAGAGAGGGATTTTATTAAAATATTGAAAGTGGGGCGGAGAATTTGAGGCTTACTCGGGAGGGGATTGTGCTCCAACAACAACTCCATGTCCTGAGGTTTGATATTCTACACTCTTTCTCTATCCATCAACTCCTCTCCATACTCACTCGGAATCACCTCTCAATGCATATCACCCACTTGTTGAGCTTGAGGTAGAGGGGGGGGTGGAGCCTCAATTGAAGTCCCAACGTTTATTGAGTGTTTCCCTTCTCGAGACATTGGTCATTTCTTTGAAATAAATGAGTACCCCTCCCCAAAACGCCTAGACTTCCCATGGAAATGAAGATTGGATTGACTGGAATTATGGCCATTTCGATGACATCTTCTGCAGCTTAATGGAATACCTTCATAGTCAATATTTTTCTTGAAATATTTGTCACCAGAATTAATATTTATCTCCTCAAGCATCCCTTCATGCAGGTACAGGGTTACCAGAATCCTCGTAACCCCCATTTCCCTAGATTTAATAAATGACATATCTGCTTCCACAAATAAACCTATCACATTTCCGAGCGCAACGAAACTTTTCTATGTCCAAAATTCCATAGGAAATCTTGGGAGCCTTACCCATAAAGGAGAAATCTCAATCCTTTCTTTTCTTGCATCGAACAAAGGGGTCCAATACTTGAGAACAATGGGCGTCGAATCATTGGACCACAGTTACTTTCAAACTCTTTTTTCCTCATCGGAATTCCTAAACTTGAAACTGAACCACCCCCTGATTAGGGTTCTGAAAATGGGAGCTTGTCCTAGAAACACTCCCCATGAATTATCTACCCAATCCTTAAGAAATTTTATGTTAAATCGTCTAGCCCTTTCCATGTCCATCAGAACCATCTCGAATATGTCCATGGCCTCTAAAATTGAAATGTCTTTCCCAAGTGCTAGATTTGCGTCCCCACTAGTTTTGACCCCTTTATTCTTTCGGCGTCTAAGTGTTCTCTGACTAGCACAAGGAATGTATTCCACTTGAATAAGATGGGTAGGATCCACCTTCTAACTTCTACCATCAACATGTGTTATTTTCCCTCTATAATTCCCCACCCACGGAGTTGAATAAACCAAAATAGAAACAACGAAAACCTCTTTACCCGAGAGAGACCCATTTTCCAAAGAACATTTTCCTTGTTGAGAATAAGAGATATTGAAACCAAAGGAGTCCCATCCAAAAATATCCGAGATTGATAAAGACCCTAGGAACCCTATATCAGAGGGTCCTTCATCTTGATAAATCCTCAAGACCGAATAAAATTTTCTTTCCTATCAGGACGAGGGAAAATACTGGTCAACCAGTAGGGGAAGAGTAGAAGAAATGGGGCTTGATCGTCCCTCCACCATAGATGCTTGGCCTAACCCATTATCATTGAAGCCTATTCTGACTTTCGAGCCTAAACAAAAACTGCCTCCAGTCTGGGGATGGCTCAAAGTTTAAAAGCCCAGAGAAAAACCTACAACCAAGCCTCACGGGAATTGACCACCCATCCCATTCCACACCTGAAAAAGAGATCTGAATCATTTTTTACTGACACCTGGCAAGCTCCATATATTTTTACTCTCCATTAGATCCAATTCATAATAAACCAATTCTTCCCAATAGACTTCACGCAAATGAAGCTACACTAGGGAGAGATCCTCGTAACTGTTCACCATCTCGATTGTCTGGAGTATGCATGCTTCTAACCATAGATCCTAGAAAAAAACTACGTTAGGGTTTCTACAGTAGCTACAGACCCTCGTTCCATCGTTCATCAAATCCGAAAGTATGGCCCCTTATGGACCACCCATTTATATAAAAATATATTAATAAACTTTATTTAACAATAGAATTTGTATAAATGGTAATTATTAATATGAAAATTATTAATAGACTATAAATAATATAATTATGTTGTATTAATTATGAATGAATTTATAATATTATTGATTATTTATTTGATATATTATTAGTCCCTGTCAAAGACTATAGCAATGAGTTTTTGTTGACCAGCTATTAGTTTTGTAATTGACCAAAAAATTTCACTACTTTTTATAGTTTAATATTAAAAATTAAATTATATCAATCTTTTTAAATAATTACATTTTTTTATGTCTCATATCATTAGCTGGTAGTTTGGCGTCTTATTCCATAGGTTACCGGTTTGTTGGGATTGGGAAAATTATTTGTATATTATATTTAATATTCAAGTTCTATATTATGGTTTATTTCTTAAAAGAGTTATTAATAATAGGATGATATCTTTGTAAGGTGTAACTACTAATATGTTAGGGGAAGCTACATTCTTTCTAGAAATTTGTAACTCACAACCTAATTTGGGCCTCAATTCCTTCTTTGAAAAAATCAATAGTAGCATAAACTTTGAAGTGTAGTGCATGCATTATGAATTGAATTAGACACAAAACTAATACAATTGTTGTAGTCCATGCTTTAACACCCAACATGTAATCTTGGTTCGTTACTTGGTAGGGACTAATTTTCCATGCATCCCTTGCTCTATTAATAATTGATTTGAATGTTTGTATTTTTAATAATGAATAATTCCACTGGGGCTAACAAGTATCCGACAGAGCTATTCTTCAGGGAAAGACACACATCTAATGACATTCCCAAACCATACTATCCAAAGTTGATTGATGATGTAGAGGCAAAGCCAACGCCTATTAGATATATAGTTAGAGTGAAAATGTCAATTAGTTCAATAGATCAAAATCGATACCCCACAGTGAAGTTTAAGGTAGCCTCCTCACTACTAGTCGAAGATCCAAATCCTATTGATGTTCCATCCTAAATTCCATATATAGGTCAAAAGGAAGGAGTTGTTTACCCCCATAGTAGATTGTTTTGATCATCTATCACTAGCAGCGAAGAACGTATCAAAGCAAGCATATAAGCCAATTTTAATAGCATTAAGTAATCATGTAGTATACCATACTTAGGGGGGAGGTAGAGAAAGCACACGTGGGAGTTCCTCAGAGTGAAGCTTTCCATCATTGAAATCTCATACATGAAATTGCTCATCCACTACCCATGAGTCATGACCCACCTTCTAAGGTGCACAATCCTATTCTGAAACGGATCTCCCATCACTATTAGGAAGACAAGAAAATAGTAGAACATACCTTATAAGAGCATGTGTCAATTCCTGAACGATGAATTAATACCAGAACTACTACCCTTTTAAGGGAACCCGTAAGCAAGGCAAGGTTTAGTGCTTGAACACGTACTCCACCCAACTAGTGTCGAGGTTACTAAATAAAACCTTTTCAATAAATAAATCTAATTATTCAAGATAAAGGTAAGGCTTCTCTTTCCTAAGACGTCCAATTAGGTAAGCTAAGAGTGATTCTTTAACATTATTTTAGGAAATCAATAGGTAAGGCAGGACTGGGTTTCCAAGGAGGGTAACACAGTCCATTACTACTCCCCCATTAGTTTAGGCAAAGAAAACAACCAAAGGAATAATTTTACAAGGTGAGTTTTTTTCTTAATTTCATTGATTAGAGGGGAATTCAACGTTGATCCATATTAACTCTAGATCTATCATGCATCGAGAGGCATCAAATTCTTAGAGATGGAAATTTTTTTAGAGTATAAAACTTAAGAAATGTTTGCATCTCGAAGAATTTGATGTCTCTCTATCAAATCCTTAGAGATGAAAATGATTTTACAGTATAAAAATTAAGAAATGTTTTCATCTCGAAGAATATGATGTCTCTCTAAGCCTAATAGAATCAGAGTTAAGATGGATCTAGTATGGTTCTATATATATATATATATATATATGCCACATGTTATCTCCATGTTAACCCATAATTCAAAATTTTTAACCATAAGATTATTTTTAATTTTAAGTTCAAATCCAGAGGGGGTAGGGTATGTATAGCTCCATAGACATTAGTGGTCAAATCATTATGCGGAGGGGATCCCTTGTCCCACAAACAAGGGGGTCTCATACACAAATTAGGTGTCTAAATTGGAAATGATGTTAAAATTAGATTATTATTATTATTATTATTATTATTATATAGTTGATATCGAAATGTTTACTTGTTACTAAAATTGTTTTAAATGACATATGTTATATATTAAGTATTGAAGGAATTAAACATCTCCCTCATATGAAAAAGTAGAAAGCACGTATGTGCGAAATTAGATTTTTTTTAATTTCAATTACTTTCTCTCTATATAAAGTTGATATAAAATTATTTTACTTACGATGGATGTTAAAATACTTTTTTAAATTCCATGTGTCATCACTCAATTACTTTCTCTTTCTCTCTATATATAGGTGGACACAAATATTTTATTTATGGTCTGCATTGAATTTATTTTTTGTTATTAATATTTTTTAAATACCACGTGTCAAGTCCATGTTGAAGACGGAAGGAATTACACATCTTCCTCATACTAACATGTAAAAAGTTCCTTTATACACAAATATAAAGACACAATTTTATCATATATTTAATAGATCAATTATTTGTATGAATACATAAAATTCTGTGCAAATATAAAGAGGTGATTTTATCATATATTTGATATCCTAACCATTTGTATGAATTCCAAACATACATAAGAGATTACGAACATCGTCATTAATTTAATTTAAAATAAGAGAGAAACAACAAAAAAATCCATAAACAATACTTGTATATTGCAAGATTGTTGTTGGTCGGTTAATGTTGATCTTAATATCATTGCCTCTAGTTTTCTATGGTTTCATTGAATGTGATAAAATGAGTTATATAAAAGATATCAATTCTATCTTGGTATCATACCAAGTTGATTTCCATGTATTGATGTGCATAAAATATACCTCATGGTAAATTGTTTGAGTGTCTTTCATTTTTTATGCGATCAATGTATTTGTCAAAGGACAATTTTGTAAGTTTTATTGTCGATAGTTAGAATTTGAGGGTTAAAGAGAAACTTATTACAGTTTATAGGTAAAATTGTTGTGTAGGGATTTTTGTCCCACAAATAAGGGGTGTGTCATATGTTAATTGTATATCTACCTAGGCCATGAACTTTCTGAAATAAATATTTACCATCATATGAATACAAATTATTTCTCATATTAAAGATGCAAATAAGTTGAAGGTGGAAGGGAAAATGAACCTACTTTATGATGGAAAGAAATATCTTAGGTATTTTAAATCTACACTCTTGAAGAGATTTATTTATACGGTCTTCCCATTAGAACAATAGCCAATTATGACATAATATTTGAATCGGATTCTCATCAAAATCTCTTTGTAAACTTTGTAATAAGAATTTAATTTATGTTTCTAGCAAAGTTGAGTAAATCTTCAAAAATTCACTTGGAATTTGAAACAAATCATTGTGATGGTTGGCCTTCCAAGACATGACATTGAAATCGAAGGTTGTTGAGAAGAAAGGAATTGAATGGAAGAGAACAAAATAGATACTATGAGGAAATAAAGAAAGGAAGTTCTAAAGGGGAGAAATTTAAGGGGTAGTGAACTCAAAGATCATATGAAAAAGGGGACATTGTGCTTGAGAATGCATGGGGAAATATTTTTTTTGAGTTAAATCCACCTATAATGTTTTTTTTTCTTCTAAGTAACAATGCATAAGGTTTTCTATGCATAACTCACCATATTTTTAGTCAATTTATCTCAATAAAAATCCCTTGGAGCCTAGTTTTCCCATTTGGATTTCTAGTGCAAACAAAATATTTGTTGTATACTTGATGTAGCTTTGGTTTTAGTTTGTTATTTCATTCTACCTAAACAACTAGAACTATAAATGAGATACATTAAAATCCTACCTATGTTCCCTAGTTTAAATTATGGGTTGAGTGCATTGTTGGTTCATTGTTTGACCGCATTCTACAATCAATATTTCAATTGCTTCTCATTAGGTGTTCATTATTTCATGGTGGTTTTGTATGAGTACACAAAATTTCAATTAGTTCAAGTACCATGTGCTACAACATTGTTGTATTCACTCATTATTCACTTATTTGATTACTTCAGTTAGTTCCAATACCATATACTACAAAATTGTTGTATTCACTCATATTCACTTAATTTATTATTGGAGTATAGCTACAATTCTAAGACATATATTCCACTCAATGCATGGAGAGAACTTGCATCTTGAGAGCCTCTGATGAAAATATATATGTCTATTGAAGCAAGAAACTAAGTAGTGAACCAAATATGAAATAAACCAATTATTTTTTATGTCTGTCAGTGATTACCAACAAAGAGAATTATTTGTTTCTACAAAGATCCATGTTGAAAAACTTGATATCTCATAAGCATACCATTTATGGATCATAAGGAATTAGAGAAAGTTCATAAGATACCTTGAAGAAACTACCATGCACAAAGCATTGCAGAGGGAGAATTTGGAGGCCTTGAGAGACTTCAATAGGTATCTACAAGAGGAAAGTTGGTATTGGAGACATAAATAATATGAGATGAAAAAAAATCTTGCCAAATGTCAAGACTCCATCATAATCATGAGGGTATAAATAGTGAGGAGTATATTGCATCTCTTGCAATTGGAGGAAAAATTCACTCAGATAGATAATTGGTAAGAGTATAGGTTCACCAAATTGAATTCTCATCTATACTAGGATTTAGAAACAAAGGAAGAGGCCTTGAAGAATATACAAGAAGTTTTCTAAGAGAAAAAAAAATCCCCTTCTACTTTCATTGTGGAATCCAACAACATGACATAATCATGCATGGTAAAATCACCTTCCAAGATCCTTCCTCAAGAGACCTCTAAGGACATTGAAAACAAACTAGAGGCATTGGTCGCAAGGTCATGAGGGAAATGAGATATGAAAGGTAAGGGATAGGAAAGGTAGGCCAAGGGATTCTAATCCCCATTGTATATTTAATAGGATCCAAAGCATGAAGGGATATGATTTAGTGAACAAGAAGATAACACAATTTCATTTCAAATTTCCTTTGTCAAGAAAATATGAACCAAAAAATAAGCCATTCCCATGGAGGAAAATCTAGTTGGAAAATGAGTTTGTAGTGAGACACTCAAATATGGTTATACGAGCTTGGAAGAGGCTAGAAAAGAGTTGCATTTTCCATCCAAAATCCACTCCAACTCTTGGAGCACCAAGAAAACAAGTTGAAAACCACCATCACAAATAAAAAATGTATGACATGGTATATTTGGTTTGTTTCTATTGCAAACAAATGGGTCATAAGTCTATAAATTGTTGACATTCTAGAAGGTTAAGTAGCCTATGCAATAACTATTTCCAACATTGTAGATTGATACGACATTGGGAGGACAAATGATGGAGGTTTCACTTGGAACACCTTCCCAAGAATAGAACAACCAAGAAGAAAGGTTGGAGAGACAAGGTCAAGGGAAACGATGGGTTACTTTCACTTTCAAGCCGAGAATTTTTTTTCAAATGACCTAGATTGTAGAAAACAATTTCATCTCTAACCATGATATGGAAACCAATATTATGCCAAAGTAAACCCCTATTCCACTCTTATCTTCCATCTTACATCGAAGGAACCCTTTCTTGGATATTTGTCAGAGGGTGCTTGAAGGAAGAGAATAAGAATATTGAAGGGAGTAAAATATTTTGGGGATGAAAATATTGTAAAATGAGGAGGAGTGATTTGAATAGGGTTCTCATTAAAATATATTTGTAAACTTTGTAGTAAGCATTTAATATTTTTTTGGCAAAGTTGACGAAATGTCCAAAAATTTACTTGGAACTTGAAACAAACTATTGTGATGGTTTTCCTTCCAAGGAAGCTCATGAAAAATGAAATTTCATCGAGAAAAAGGGCATTGAATGGAATATAAAGGGAAGATACTAAGAGGAAATGAAGAAGGAAAGTTCTGGAGAGGAGAGCGCTAAGAGGCAGTCGACTCAAAGATCATAGGACAAGGGAAACATTGTACTTGGTCATGAATGAACAAAAATGTTTGTTGAGTTCAATCCATATATAAATTTGTTTCTACTAGTGACTAACAATGAATAAGGTTTTCTATGCATAGCGTACCATTTTTTAATCAATTCCTCCTAAAGAAAAACCCTTAGAACCCAATTTTTCCATTTGGATTTATAGTGTAAAAAAATATCTATTGTCTCATGGTGTTAATGGTTGTATATACTTGATTTCATTTGTTTTAATATGTTCCTTCATTCTATGTAAATGACAAGAAATATGAAAAAGATACATTGCAATCCTATCTATGTTCACTAGTTTAAACAACTGATTTAGTGTATTTCTAGTTAATTGTTTAACCACATTCTACAATCAATGTTGCAATCTATTCTTATCGGGTGTTCAATATTTTGTGGTGGGTTTGTATGAGTATGCATAATATAATTTAGTTCCAATACCATTCACTACAACATTATATTCAACTATTATTCATTTATTCATCCAGGTGGATATCAATGGCCACCCACCTCTTCCACTCGCTCAACACAAATCTCCATCTTAGTATTTTTTTTATCTATAGTTTTTTAGGTACTAAACCTTTGGGGTAATTTTTTGGTCATTTGGGGGCGCCTCGGTTTTCATGGTTTTCCCATTCCTACCAACAATTGTACTTATCAATCAGATTGTTCCAACAAGATATTGTTCACCCCCAAGAAGTTGATGTATCAACTAACCACCTCAAGGTCTGCAATGATTTTGGCACTTCATCTCATAGGGTTAGTGTTTTGGATATTTATGGTTTATTACTTTATGTTAAAAGGGGAATTTTTGGCCTCTTGTAATCTCTTCTTGAAAATGATCATAGCTAACATCTCTCTCTTCAGAGATAAGATACCACCATTCTATCTAGTTTGTATTTCTTTTCATTTCATTGTATTTTCCTATTTCATTTATTAATAGAATATGGTTTTCACTATATCACCATGATCCCTACAATTTTTTTTTTGTGTGTGTTTCCATTGATATTCCTTCCTTTCATTTTGTTCTCTATACAATCTAGGTTAGTAGCATTAGATCAACCTTCTCATTGTTGTTTCTCAGTGCATTTCCCCAATGAGCTTGGGGTATGGAGACTTGCGTTTCAAACTAATTTCACTTAGGGAATACCACTCTCTCCAACCTTGCAATACCCCAGGTTGATCCCCATGTTGTAAATGTGTATATGCATATATTTTTTTATATGATGGTGAGGTACTATGGTTTTTGGTTGAATTTCTCATGTATATATGTTTTGGGCTATAGTGCATGTGTGATATTAGGGAGGAGAGACTATATGATCAAAGGTTGGTGAGATTAGCATCATACATTGTAATCACACTTAGATATATTAATAAAATAAATCACCTATGTAAACCAAGTCAAACAAGAGAGTGTCGGGGGATAGGACTACATAAGAAGGAAAGGGGGATAAGGGATTAAGGAAAGGGTTTAAGTCAAAGGTGCTTAAGCCCATGACTATAATAATATGTTCATATGTCCTAAGTCATAAATTATTATTTTATCCTATGTTCTCAAGTGGGAGAATGAGCTCCCAAGTGTTGAGTGAGTATTTCTTTGAGTGCCACTTGTAAAAAAGAGAACATGCATATATAATGTTGGGATTTAGTGAAAAAATGAATCATTATCATTCATACCATCATTCCTATCATAGTTGGTTGGCTATGATCCGAGGAGCCACTATAACCCTATGCCATTATGAACTTGTGAATCCTATGTTAGGATATTTAGACTCTCAGGATTTAGTTAATATCAACATGGTCTAATGTGTCATTATGTAAAAGTGTGGTTCTTAGTGTGTTTCTTTAGTATGCATTAGTATGCATTTGTAGTTAGGAAATCTAACGGTCAAGATATTTTGTCAACATAGAGTGATCCAATAGTTCATATTCTCCTCGATCTTAACAGTTGCATTGATCCATGGATTAGCACCCAATTTCTCCATTATTTATATTTAAAGAGAATGAAGCGTTATTTTTCGATAATCAATTGTGAGAAACTATCATGTATATCTTTATGTATATTTTTATTTTGCATTAATAAATTGCTCCAAGTGGCCACATTGGTTGGGACCATGGATGTTTCACCATAGGGGTTTTACCACGTGAAAACATCGATGTGTTGATTTTTGATCTCGTTCTATGAGTGGTTACTAAAGGTGTTCATCCTCTATTGGAATACCTATTTTTTAGAACATGGTATCTGAGGACATTTGAAGACCCACTCTGATTGTAGATCGAGATCGTGAAGTCTTGTTTCCTCATCTCTGGTTTATGCCATTTTCGTACTTTTTGGGATTAGAGGATTGTTCCATTACATATAGAGTGTTTTTTTATTCAACAACACTTTTAATTTCACTCAAAAAGTTTTTTTTTTAACTAAGATACGGCCATTTCTGTCATATATCAAGCTATAAATCCCAAATACGCCCTTTTAAATTTTTGCAGAGATAATATTTCTATTTATTATTTCGGTTTTCTTTTTTTAATTTCCAGGTTACCACTTTTTTTTTATCTTCATATTTTGTTTTCCCTGTTCCCTATGTGATCTCCACAAATCATAAATAGATCGGAAAGGATTTTCTTATCTAGGTATTCTCTTTGTCATTCTATATGTGCTATCTCGGTAAATCGGAAATAGAGGGGAAAATTGCATTTTCTAGGTAACTTAACTGAGATCTAACCCTTGTTGTTGTTCAGAAGTGAAATTGTTTTCTTCTATGAAAATAGTTTTTTATGAGAACACTCCCCAAGGTCGTCTTCTAACACCACCACCACCACAACAACAACAACAAAAAAAATCCTCCTTCCAAACAATGCAATATTTTTTTCATTAGTCTACTTGGTTAAAAGTTGTGTTATTAAGTAAGAGGTATTGAGTTCAAGTCTCTTTTTTATTACCTTTTTAAAAAATAGGTTCATGCATCCATTGTAAAGTGTATTTCACTTAAATTATAAAAGTGAATCAATATAAGTATCTTTAATATTTTATTTTAAAGTTATTTATTTTGCATGCAACTTTATTTTATAAAGTAACTTCATTGTAAAATGGATCCCCACTTATTCTATAAAAGTGGGTCACTTTATAAGAACCTTATTTGTAAAATTGAGGCTATTATAAGGGGTATCACCATGTGGTCCAACTTCTACCTTACACGTGGCTCTTTGGTTACCGTTTATGCCTTTTTTCAAAAGGGCGTAACTTTAACATTTGAAGTCTGTTTTTAGTGCCATTTTTTTAAATAACCCAATTTTTGGAGATCTTTCCATGCAAAACCTCAAATTAATATTTTAAATCCATATTATTTGTATGATTAATATGACATCTCCTAATGTTGTTTGCTTACCAACACCAACTACTTCCAATTGAAATTCAATATGGAGGATTTATTAAGATGTAAATGATTGTACCAGATTACCTTGGGAAAATAAGAAGAATCTGTTAATGATGACAAGTATGTCAAATGGATTCATAGGAATGATGAAACTCGTGGAATAATAAAAATGTCCATCTGTATTGATTCAAGGTTTCATCTTGAAGGACTTGATGTCTCCATTAAAGCTTGGGAAAATCTTGAAGCTTTGTTTGGTAAACACAATATTATTCGATCTCACCAGTTGGAGAATCAATTAATGAATTTAATTCCAAATGATTATCCTTACAATAAAGATTGCTTATATAAGTTCAGAAGAGTTAGACTTTTGTGTATGTAATGCCAACCAGATATGTCGAAAGATGGATGCATATATGTTATTCTTTCTAATCTTGTTAGTGCATATTCTGTTTGTGTATCTACCTTTTATGCCATAATAGAATCTCTAGGGATTTATTATCAAAATCCCTCTCTTGAGTCCTTTTGTGATTCTTTGATTTGAGAGAAAGACAAGATTTTGCAACTTGGAGAGATCAACACTGTAGGTACATCAAACAAATCCTTACTGGACCAACAAAAAGCTAAATCCAAGAATACCAAGAAGCAACATCCTTGCCACAAAAACAAGAAAAACAAGGGTCCCAAACCTACTCAGCCAACTTCCGCTCCTAATGGTGATAAATGATAAAAATATAAAAATAATAAGATTGACAGACACTAGAAATTTTGTGGTAATCATGGTCATGACGAATCCAAATTTTTTAAGAAGATGGAAGATTTAGAAGCAGCGATGAAAAAGCACAACATCAGTATAGATTCTACTTCTTTTTGTTCTTATCATGAGTGACTTATTGATTATGTAGCATCTTATGATATGAATAAGGATAAAGCCATATTTTCTTCTCTAAATGACTATAACACCAAGAAAATATTTGTTGGTGATGATAAATCTCTTAGTGTTGTAGGGTCTGGAACAACTCAGGTAGATAATGGTCATTTTAATGATGTATTATGTGTTCCGAATCTTTCTTGCAACCTCTATCAAGATATTGATTCACTCATTCAGTTAAAGTTAAAACGATAGAGTTTTCACCGCACCAAGTTGTAATCAAGGGTATAAAAGATCCTCAACATGTTCTTGCAATTGGAATTGTTGATGATATTACCAGGTTGTACAAGTTTGAAAATTTTTGGTTATCATCTTTCTATTTATTTTATTGGATATTGAATTTATTCATCCTTGCTTGGAATACTTGTGTTGTCGAACATCCTAGGTGCATTTGGATGTACAATTATCCTTAGGTTTCCTTGGGGAAGGATGGAGCCTTGAAGGGAGAATTGTAGGCAATAGGTTTCCCTAAGTGTGATATATATAGGGTTCTCAAAGGCTTCCTGAAGACTCCATTATATCATATTAAGTTCCTAGATCCATAGACGTCTAATACTTCTTCTACAGCCTATGTTGGAGCCTTATAAGGGAACTAGGACAACCCGAGGGACTACGACGCAGAGAAGGGGGTATGTTTCCTTGGGTTATGTAACTTGTGGGGAATGAGAGGTTGTAGGTTGAAGCTATTGTTGGATTTGGTACCTTGGCCTAGACATTATTGTATTGATTGTTATACCATAGTTGGCTTAGGTAGCATTTTCCTTGGTGGAGTCATAGCCCCAACTTGGGGGTGACCTGTTGTTGAGAGTGATAGAACATTAGAGTCTATGGCTGGGAGGAATGTAGGAGGTCGACCTATAGATGGAAATTCCAAATAAATATATGTGATCAATAATGTGTTCGTTTTCTTTGTATTATGTGTATTTATATATATTCTTAATTTATGTTGTTGTGTATGAGTATATTGTGGTATAATTATGAATGTTATTATAAATTATTCATTGTATGGTATGTTATTGTTCGGCATGGATATTATTTCATATGGTATCAGAGTGGATTATAAGGATTATATGATCCTTTAGGAAGGCTGGAATTAATTAATTAATTGTATCATAGTGTTAATGAGCGAGGTAAGAGGAATTTTGAAAATTTTGTATTTGAATGAAGTTGGATTTTTTGTGACATATTCCCAAAAGTGAGTTAGGTGTTTGTTACAATGTGGTATCAAAACTATATATAACACTTAGGTTGTATGGGCTTGAGTCAACATGATAGAACAAATATTGCAAAGGATTTTATTTTTTGAATATGTTTACAAATTATTTGACAAAAGATTGTGAGAAATTTGGGAAAATTTCCTATAATTTGAGGGCATTGAGCTCAAGGATTAAAATCCCCAATTTTAACCTCTAATAAAGTAAATCCGTGCCTTAAATTGGTTGAATTTATGAATTTCTAAGAAACCATGGAAAAAATAGACCTCAATTTCTAAGCAAATTCAGGTGGAATTCATGCCTAGAATCATTGAAGGGACAACTGATTGTGGTTAATTGGGTGACTTAATGAGGAAATTTAGGAAAGATGTTGAGAATTATGGAACTATGGAAACCATAGAAGATTAAATTGGGTGAAATTGGAAAAAGTCCCCATTTTGTGAGTAAAACAATCCATCAAAGATAAATGTGAGGATGATATGTTACTAGTGTGAAGGTCAAATTGACATGCATAGGGTCGGAATTAGATATGTGAAGATTTAATACAGATCTTCCATGGTTTCCTGTGTGTCAATTTTGGAAATTAAGAAATATTGGAAAAAATTGAATTTTCAAAAATTTTGGTGATTTTTCTATACTTGGTGACGTGAGCCCATGTGTCAGGCGACGTGGACTGCAAAAATGGTATGTAGATAGTGGAATTCCATGTTTTTAGGGTGGAAAATTATAGTGGTTGAGTGGTAGGCCCGATGAGTGATGTAGGTGTCGTGATGGACAAGGGGATGAGCTCTGTAACCATAAGTAGTATCTAATGTTTTTAAAATGATTTCAAAATGTTTTGAAAAGATCTGAAATGGATGAGGGAGAGACACATATGAATAGGGAATTTTTATTTTATTAGTACCTTTTTCTCCATCTCTTCAACCAATATCTCTGATATCAATGTGGATCGTTGATATCCCTTCATCACTCGTCCTCCAATGTAGGAGATGAGCAAGTTGTGCACCGAGGGTAAAGGTGTGGATAGGACCCTCCAATTTCTAGGGATAATCTTGGAGTGCCAAATGGATAATGGGGTATAGGTGGGGCCATATAAATAAAATAAATAAAATAAAATAAAATAAAAGGAAGAAAGAGGAAAGAGAAGAAGGGTGACGAAGAAAGAGAAAGAGGAAGAGGAATGAGAAGAAGGGTGACATAGAAGGAGAAAGAGGAAGAGGAAAGAGAGAGATTGTTGGAGGATGACAAGGCAAGGCCATTTTGGCCCATATGATGAAAAGGCAAGGCCAAGGTGTCCCATAGGTTGATAAGGCATTTCCTCAACTTTCCATGTGGACCCATGATGCCACATCAACAAGGATGTCACATGGGAAAAAGTTGTATGGACACAAAAACATATTTGGGTCATATCAGGAGTATAATAACTCATAATTAGTTGAAACTTTATGGATTTTTTTTCTGTAATGTTAGGGTATACAAATTTTCTAAAGAGGGTCACTAGCCAATTATGCACCAATTTTCCAAAAAAAAAATTTACAAGTTTTTAAAGAGAAGGGTTGTGCTTAGTGGAAGGGTCATTGTTACTGATGAAATTTTTACCAAGTGACAAAAAAGAAGACATGAAAATACTCAGGGAAAGGATTGGTAGGATTCTAATCTAGTTGGAGTGGAGATGCGAAAACATCACAAAATCCACTATTCCAGGCCACTTTTGGGGGATTTTTGGGATTTTCAAAGGAGAAAAAGGGACCCAAATGAAAAAAATTGAAAATTTTGTTCACCTAAAATTTCATGTACTCATAAAGATAGATAATTTTTTATGAGTGAAATGTTTCCAGAAATGTTTAGTTTGGGAGATAACAATTTGGATAAAAATTCTATGTTTAGAGAAAGGGGTGAAATAGGACAAGGTTTTCATTTCTAGATTGAAGCATATTTTCCCACTTGTATGAGACACTAATAACATTAATGTCAATTTTTAATGGTATGTTGCAGATGTGGAAAACAAGGGAATTAAAATAAACAATGTAGATCCAAAATTGTTGAGAGAGGGAAGGAATATGATGATGCTCCTTCTATAGAAGAAAAAAAATACATGGATGAAGAAGGGGATGGGTACTTGGCTGCTACAGGAACACGTGTATATCATGAGGCATGGCTAGTTGACTCAAGTGATCCTTTCATATGACTTATCATAGGGAGTGGTTCTGCAAATGTGAAAGGTATGATAGAGGTGACATTTTTCTAGGATATGAATCGAAAATCAAAATCGTAGGACAAGGAAAATTCACGCTAAATATCATGGATGGTAGGATTATAACACTACTTGGTGTTCTACACATCCCAGGATAGGAAAAAAAAATGATTTATGTAAGAAATATGGTTTATGTAGATGTAAAAATAGTATTTGAAAAGGGAACTTTTAGGATCATTGTAATACCCCAAGATTGAACCCATATTCCAAATTTACATATGTTTTATAGGATCCTATGTTATTTAAGCAAGGATCCTATGAGATGAAAGGACAGGGAGCCTAGAAAATGTAATATGTAATCACACTCTATTATATTAATAAAATACATTACCATTGCAGACCAAGTCAGATGAAAGAGTACAGGGGAATAAGACTCCACGAGAGGGAAAGGGGGATAAGGGCTTAAGGAAGAGGGGCTAACTCAATGGGGCTCAAGCCAATAAATAAAATAATATTATTCCTAAGTCTTAAAGTATTTTGATATGTTTTTATCCTCATTTCTTAAGTGAAGGAAAAACTTACCAAGTGGGGGATAAGTTAGTTCCTTGAGTGCCAAGAGTAAAAAATTGTACATCTAAATATAATGTGGGGAATTTTGTGTAATTCTCAAGAATTCATTCCA
>ML782156.1:312324-340375 GCA_009831015.1 Picea engelmannii | reverse complement strand
TCAATTATTTGTATGAATACATAAAATTCTGTGCAAATATAAAGAGGTGATTTTATCATATATTTGATATCCTAACCATTTGTATGAATTCCAAACATACATAAGAGATTACGAACATCGTCATTAATTTAATTTAAAATAAGAGAGAAACAACAAAAAAATCCATAAACAATACTTGTATATTGCAAGATTGTTGTTGGTCGGTTAATGTTGATCTTAATATCATTGCCTCTAGTTTTCTATGGTTTCATTGAATGTGATAAAATGAGTTATATAAAAGATATCAATTCTATCTTGGTATCATACCAAGTTGATTTCCATGTATTGATGTGCATAAAATATACCTCATGGTAAATTGTTTGAGTGTCTTTCATTTTTTATGCGATCAATGTATTTGTCAAAGGACAATTTTGTAAGTTTTATTGTCGATAGTTAGAATTTGAGGGTTAAAGAGAAACTTATTACAGTTTATAGGTAAAATTGTTGTGTAGGGATTTTTGTCCCACAAATAAGGGGTGTGTCATATGTTAATTGTATATCTACCTAGGCCATGAACTTTCTGAAATAAATATTTACCATCATATGAATACAAATTATTTCTCATATTAAAGATGCAAATAAGTTGAAGGTGGAAGGGAAAATGAACCTACTTTATGATGGAAAGAAATATCTTAGGTATTTTAAATCTACACTCTTGAAGAGATTTATTTATACGGTCTTCCCATTAGAACAATAGCCAATTATGACATAATATTTGAATCGGATTCTCATCAAAATCTCTTTGTAAACTTTGTAATAAGAATTTAATTTATGTTTCTAGCAAAGTTGAGTAAATCTTCAAAAATTCACTTGGAATTTGAAACAAATCATTGTGATGGTTGGCCTTCCAAGACATGACATTGAAATCGAAGGTTGTTGAGAAGAAAGGAATTGAATGGAAGAGAACAAAATAGATACTATGAGGAAATAAAGAAAGGAAGTTCTAAAGGGGAGAAATTTAAGGGGTAGTGAACTCAAAGATCATATGAAAAAGGGGACATTGTGCTTGAGAATGCATGGGGAAATATTTTTTTTGAGTTAAATCCACCTATAATGTTTTTTTTTCTTCTAAGTAACAATGCATAAGGTTTTCTATGCATAACTCACCATATTTTTAGTCAATTTATCTCAATAAAAATCCCTTGGAGCCTAGTTTTCCCATTTGGATTTCTAGTGCAAACAAAATATTTGTTGTATACTTGATGTAGCTTTGGTTTTAGTTTGTTATTTCATTCTACCTAAACAACTAGAACTATAAATGAGATACATTAAAATCCTACCTATGTTCCCTAGTTTAAATTATGGGTTGAGTGCATTGTTGGTTCATTGTTTGACCGCATTCTACAATCAATATTTCAATTGCTTCTCATTAGGTGTTCATTATTTCATGGTGGTTTTGTATGAGTACACAAAATTTCAATTAGTTCAAGTACCATGTGCTACAACATTGTTGTATTCACTCATTATTCACTTATTTGATTACTTCAGTTAGTTCCAATACCATATACTACAAAATTGTTGTATTCACTCATATTCACTTAATTTATTATTGGAGTATAGCTACAATTCTAAGACATATATTCCACTCAATGCATGGAGAGAACTTGCATCTTGAGAGCCTCTGATGAAAATATATATGTCTATTGAAGCAAGAAACTAAGTAGTGAACCAAATATGAAATAAACCAATTATTTTTTATGTCTGTCAGTGATTACCAACAAAGAGAATTATTTGTTTCTACAAAGATCCATGTTGAAAAACTTGATATCTCATAAGCATACCATTTATGGATCATAAGGAATTAGAGAAAGTTCATAAGATACCTTGAAGAAACTACCATGCACAAAGCATTGCAGAGGGAGAATTTGGAGGCCTTGAGAGACTTCAATAGGTATCTACAAGAGGAAAGTTGGTATTGGAGACATAAATAATATGAGATGAAAAAAAATCTTGCCAAATGTCAAGACTCCATCATAATCATGAGGGTATAAATAGTGAGGAGTATATTGCATCTCTTGCAATTGGAGGAAAAATTCACTCAGATAGATAATTGGTAAGAGTATAGGTTCACCAAATTGAATTCTCATCTATACTAGGATTTAGAAACAAAGGAAGAGGCCTTGAAGAATATACAAGAAGTTTTCTAAGAGAAAAAAAAATCCCCTTCTACTTTCATTGTGGAATCCAACAACATGACATAATCATGCATGGTAAAATCACCTTCCAAGATCCTTCCTCAAGAGACCTCTAAGGACATTGAAAACAAACTAGAGGCATTGGTCGCAAGGTCATGAGGGAAATGAGATATGAAAGGTAAGGGATAGGAAAGGTAGGCCAAGGGATTCTAATCCCCATTGTATATTTAATAGGATCCAAAGCATGAAGGGATATGATTTAGTGAACAAGAAGATAACACAATTTCATTTCAAATTTCCTTTGTCAAGAAAATATGAACCAAAAAATAAGCCATTCCCATGGAGGAAAATCTAGTTGGAAAATGAGTTTGTAGTGAGACACTCAAATATGGTTATACGAGCTTGGAAGAGGCTAGAAAAGAGTTGCATTTTCCATCCAAAATCCACTCCAACTCTTGGAGCACCAAGAAAACAAGTTGAAAACCACCATCACAAATAAAAAATGTATGACATGGTATATTTGGTTTGTTTCTATTGCAAACAAATGGGTCATAAGTCTATAAATTGTTGACATTCTAGAAGGTTAAGTAGCCTATGCAATAACTATTTCCAACATTGTAGATTGATACGACATTGGGAGGACAAATGATGGAGGTTTCACTTGGAACACCTTCCCAAGAATAGAACAACCAAGAAGAAAGGTTGGAGAGACAAGGTCAAGGGAAACGATGGGTTACTTTCACTTTCAAGCCGAGAATTTTTTTTCAAATGACCTAGATTGTAGAAAACAATTTCATCTCTAACCATGATATGGAAACCAATATTATGCCAAAGTAAACCCCTATTCCACTCTTATCTTCCATCTTACATCGAAGGAACCCTTTCTTGGATATTTGTCAGAGGGTGCTTGAAGGAAGAGAATAAGAATATTGAAGGGAGTAAAATATTTTGGGGATGAAAATATTGTAAAATGAGGAGGAGTGATTTGAATAGGGTTCTCATTAAAATATATTTGTAAACTTTGTAGTAAGCATTTAATATTTTTTTGGCAAAGTTGACGAAATGTCCAAAAATTTACTTGGAACTTGAAACAAACTATTGTGATGGTTTTCCTTCCAAGGAAGCTCATGAAAAATGAAATTTCATCGAGAAAAAGGGCATTGAATGGAATATAAAGGGAAGATACTAAGAGGAAATGAAGAAGGAAAGTTCTGGAGAGGAGAGCGCTAAGAGGCAGTCGACTCAAAGATCATAGGACAAGGGAAACATTGTACTTGGTCATGAATGAACAAAAATGTTTGTTGAGTTCAATCCATATATAAATTTGTTTCTACTAGTGACTAACAATGAATAAGGTTTTCTATGCATAGCGTACCATTTTTTAATCAATTCCTCCTAAAGAAAAACCCTTAGAACCCAATTTTTCCATTTGGATTTATAGTGTAAAAAAATATCTATTGTCTCATGGTGTTAATGGTTGTATATACTTGATTTCATTTGTTTTAATATGTTCCTTCATTCTATGTAAATGACAAGAAATATGAAAAAGATACATTGCAATCCTATCTATGTTCACTAGTTTAAACAACTGATTTAGTGTATTTCTAGTTAATTGTTTAACCACATTCTACAATCAATGTTGCAATCTATTCTTATCGGGTGTTCAATATTTTGTGGTGGGTTTGTATGAGTATGCATAATATAATTTAGTTCCAATACCATTCACTACAACATTATATTCAACTATTATTCATTTATTCATCCAGGTGGATATCAATGGCCACCCACCTCTTCCACTCGCTCAACACAAATCTCCATCTTAGTATTTTTTTTATCTATAGTTTTTTAGGTACTAAACCTTTGGGGTAATTTTTTGGTCATTTGGGGGCGCCTCGGTTTTCATGGTTTTCCCATTCCTACCAACAATTGTACTTATCAATCAGATTGTTCCAACAAGATATTGTTCACCCCCAAGAAGTTGATGTATCAACTAACCACCTCAAGGTCTGCAATGATTTTGGCACTTCATCTCATAGGGTTAGTGTTTTGGATATTTATGGTTTATTACTTTATGTTAAAAGGGGAATTTTTGGCCTCTTGTAATCTCTTCTTGAAAATGATCATAGCTAACATCTCTCTCTTCAGAGATAAGATACCACCATTCTATCTAGTTTGTATTTCTTTTCATTTCATTGTATTTTCCTATTTCATTTATTAATAGAATATGGTTTTCACTATATCACCATGATCCCTACAATTTTTTTTTTGTGTGTGTTTCCATTGATATTCCTTCCTTTCATTTTGTTCTCTATACAATCTAGGTTAGTAGCATTAGATCAACCTTCTCATTGTTGTTTCTCAGTGCATTTCCCCAATGAGCTTGGGGTATGGAGACTTGCGTTTCAAACTAATTTCACTTAGGGAATACCACTCTCTCCAACCTTGCAATACCCCAGGTTGATCCCCATGTTGTAAATGTGTATATGCATATATTTTTTTATATGATGGTGAGGTACTATGGTTTTTGGTTGAATTTCTCATGTATATATGTTTTGGGCTATAGTGCATGTGTGATATTAGGGAGGAGAGACTATATGATCAAAGGTTGGTGAGATTAGCATCATACATTGTAATCACACTTAGATATATTAATAAAATAAATCACCTATGTAAACCAAGTCAAACAAGAGAGTGTCGGGGGATAGGACTACATAAGAAGGAAAGGGGGATAAGGGATTAAGGAAAGGGTTTAAGTCAAAGGTGCTTAAGCCCATGACTATAATAATATGTTCATATGTCCTAAGTCATAAATTATTATTTTATCCTATGTTCTCAAGTGGGAGAATGAGCTCCCAAGTGTTGAGTGAGTATTTCTTTGAGTGCCACTTGTAAAAAAGAGAACATGCATATATAATGTTGGGATTTAGTGAAAAAATGAATCATTATCATTCATACCATCATTCCTATCATAGTTGGTTGGCTATGATCCGAGGAGCCACTATAACCCTATGCCATTATGAACTTGTGAATCCTATGTTAGGATATTTAGACTCTCAGGATTTAGTTAATATCAACATGGTCTAATGTGTCATTATGTAAAAGTGTGGTTCTTAGTGTGTTTCTTTAGTATGCATTAGTATGCATTTGTAGTTAGGAAATCTAACGGTCAAGATATTTTGTCAACATAGAGTGATCCAATAGTTCATATTCTCCTCGATCTTAACAGTTGCATTGATCCATGGATTAGCACCCAATTTCTCCATTATTTATATTTAAAGAGAATGAAGCGTTATTTTTCGATAATCAATTGTGAGAAACTATCATGTATATCTTTATGTATATTTTTATTTTGCATTAATAAATTGCTCCAAGTGGCCACATTGGTTGGGACCATGGATGTTTCACCATAGGGGTTTTACCACGTGAAAACATCGATGTGTTGATTTTTGATCTCGTTCTATGAGTGGTTACTAAAGGTGTTCATCCTCTATTGGAATACCTATTT
Source organism: Picea engelmannii (assembly GCA_009831015.1). NCBI lineage: Eukaryota > Viridiplantae > Streptophyta > Pinopsida > Pinales > Pinaceae > Picea > Picea engelmannii. The sequence continues at coordinate 334,696 of ML782156.1, read as the reverse complement.
TTTAGAACATGGTATCTGAGGACATTTGAAGACCCACTCTGATTGTAGATCGAGATCGTGAAGTCTTGTTTCCTCATCTCTGGTTTATGCCATTTTCGTACTTTTTGGGATTAGAGGATTGTTCCATTACATATAGAGTGTTTTTTTATTCAACAACACTTTTAATTTCACTCAAAAAGTTTTTTTTTTAACTAAGATACGGCCATTTCTGTCATATATCAAGCTATAAATCCCAAATACGCCCTTTTAAATTTTTGCAGAGATAATATTTCTATTTATTATTTCGGTTTTCTTTTTTTAATTTCCAGGTTACCACTTTTTTTTTATCTTCATATTTTGTTTTCCCTGTTCCCTATGTGATCTCCACAAATCATAAATAGATCGGAAAGGATTTTCTTATCTAGGTATTCTCTTTGTCATTCTATATGTGCTATCTCGGTAAATCGGAAATAGAGGGGAAAATTGCATTTTCTAGGTAACTTAACTGAGATCTAACCCTTGTTGTTGTTCAGAAGTGAAATTGTTTTCTTCTATGAAAATAGTTTTTTATGAGAACACTCCCCAAGGTCGTCTTCTAACACCACCACCACCACAACAACAACAACAAAAAAAATCCTCCTTCCAAACAATGCAATATTTTTTTCATTAGTCTACTTGGTTAAAAGTTGTGTTATTAAGTAAGAGGTATTGAGTTCAAGTCTCTTTTTTATTACCTTTTTAAAAAATAGGTTCATGCATCCATTGTAAAGTGTATTTCACTTAAATTATAAAAGTGAATCAATATAAGTATCTTTAATATTTTATTTTAAAGTTATTTATTTTGCATGCAACTTTATTTTATAAAGTAACTTCATTGTAAAATGGATCCCCACTTATTCTATAAAAGTGGGTCACTTTATAAGAACCTTATTTGTAAAATTGAGGCTATTATAAGGGGTATCACCATGTGGTCCAACTTCTACCTTACACGTGGCTCTTTGGTTACCGTTTATGCCTTTTTTCAAAAGGGCGTAACTTTAACATTTGAAGTCTGTTTTTAGTGCCATTTTTTTAAATAACCCAATTTTTGGAGATCTTTCCATGCAAAACCTCAAATTAATATTTTAAATCCATATTATTTGTATGATTAATATGACATCTCCTAATGTTGTTTGCTTACCAACACCAACTACTTCCAATTGAAATTCAATATGGAGGATTTATTAAGATGTAAATGATTGTACCAGATTACCTTGGGAAAATAAGAAGAATCTGTTAATGATGACAAGTATGTCAAATGGATTCATAGGAATGATGAAACTCGTGGAATAATAAAAATGTCCATCTGTATTGATTCAAGGTTTCATCTTGAAGGACTTGATGTCTCCATTAAAGCTTGGGAAAATCTTGAAGCTTTGTTTGGTAAACACAATATTATTCGATCTCACCAGTTGGAGAATCAATTAATGAATTTAATTCCAAATGATTATCCTTACAATAAAGATTGCTTATATAAGTTCAGAAGAGTTAGACTTTTGTGTATGTAATGCCAACCAGATATGTCGAAAGATGGATGCATATATGTTATTCTTTCTAATCTTGTTAGTGCATATTCTGTTTGTGTATCTACCTTTTATGCCATAATAGAATCTCTAGGGATTTATTATCAAAATCCCTCTCTTGAGTCCTTTTGTGATTCTTTGATTTGAGAGAAAGACAAGATTTTGCAACTTGGAGAGATCAACACTGTAGGTACATCAAACAAATCCTTACTGGACCAACAAAAAGCTAAATCCAAGAATACCAAGAAGCAACATCCTTGCCACAAAAACAAGAAAAACAAGGGTCCCAAACCTACTCAGCCAACTTCCGCTCCTAATGGTGATAAATGATAAAAATATAAAAATAATAAGATTGACAGACACTAGAAATTTTGTGGTAATCATGGTCATGACGAATCCAAATTTTTTAAGAAGATGGAAGATTTAGAAGCAGCGATGAAAAAGCACAACATCAGTATAGATTCTACTTCTTTTTGTTCTTATCATGAGTGACTTATTGATTATGTAGCATCTTATGATATGAATAAGGATAAAGCCATATTTTCTTCTCTAAATGACTATAACACCAAGAAAATATTTGTTGGTGATGATAAATCTCTTAGTGTTGTAGGGTCTGGAACAACTCAGGTAGATAATGGTCATTTTAATGATGTATTATGTGTTCCGAATCTTTCTTGCAACCTCTATCAAGATATTGATTCACTCATTCAGTTAAAGTTAAAACGATAGAGTTTTCACCGCACCAAGTTGTAATCAAGGGTATAAAAGATCCTCAACATGTTCTTGCAATTGGAATTGTTGATGATATTACCAGGTTGTACAAGTTTGAAAATTTTTGGTTATCATCTTTCTATTTATTTTATTGGATATTGAATTTATTCATCCTTGCTTGGAATACTTGTGTTGTCGAACATCCTAGGTGCATTTGGATGTACAATTATCCTTAGGTTTCCTTGGGGAAGGATGGAGCCTTGAAGGGAGAATTGTAGGCAATAGGTTTCCCTAAGTGTGATATATATAGGGTTCTCAAAGGCTTCCTGAAGACTCCATTATATCATATTAAGTTCCTAGATCCATAGACGTCTAATACTTCTTCTACAGCCTATGTTGGAGCCTTATAAGGGAACTAGGACAACCCGAGGGACTACGACGCAGAGAAGGGGGTATGTTTCCTTGGGTTATGTAACTTGTGGGGAATGAGAGGTTGTAGGTTGAAGCTATTGTTGGATTTGGTACCTTGGCCTAGACATTATTGTATTGATTGTTATACCATAGTTGGCTTAGGTAGCATTTTCCTTGGTGGAGTCATAGCCCCAACTTGGGGGTGACCTGTTGTTGAGAGTGATAGAACATTAGAGTCTATGGCTGGGAGGAATGTAGGAGGTCGACCTATAGATGGAAATTCCAAATAAATATATGTGATCAATAATGTGTTCGTTTTCTTTGTATTATGTGTATTTATATATATTCTTAATTTATGTTGTTGTGTATGAGTATATTGTGGTATAATTATGAATGTTATTATAAATTATTCATTGTATGGTATGTTATTGTTCGGCATGGATATTATTTCATATGGTATCAGAGTGGATTATAAGGATTATATGATCCTTTAGGAAGGCTGGAATTAATTAATTAATTGTATCATAGTGTTAATGAGCGAGGTAAGAGGAATTTTGAAAATTTTGTATTTGAATGAAGTTGGATTTTTTGTGACATATTCCCAAAAGTGAGTTAGGTGTTTGTTACAATGTGGTATCAAAACTATATATAACACTTAGGTTGTATGGGCTTGAGTCAACATGATAGAACAAATATTGCAAAGGATTTTATTTTTTGAATATGTTTACAAATTATTTGACAAAAGATTGTGAGAAATTTGGGAAAATTTCCTATAATTTGAGGGCATTGAGCTCAAGGATTAAAATCCCCAATTTTAACCTCTAATAAAGTAAATCCGTGCCTTAAATTGGTTGAATTTATGAATTTCTAAGAAACCATGGAAAAAATAGACCTCAATTTCTAAGCAAATTCAGGTGGAATTCATGCCTAGAATCATTGAAGGGACAACTGATTGTGGTTAATTGGGTGACTTAATGAGGAAATTTAGGAAAGATGTTGAGAATTATGGAACTATGGAAACCATAGAAGATTAAATTGGGTGAAATTGGAAAAAGTCCCCATTTTGTGAGTAAAACAATCCATCAAAGATAAATGTGAGGATGATATGTTACTAGTGTGAAGGTCAAATTGACATGCATAGGGTCGGAATTAGATATGTGAAGATTTAATACAGATCTTCCATGGTTTCCTGTGTGTCAATTTTGGAAATTAAGAAATATTGGAAAAAATTGAATTTTCAAAAATTTTGGTGATTTTTCTATACTTGGTGACGTGAGCCCATGTGTCAGGCGACGTGGACTGCAAAAATGGTATGTAGATAGTGGAATTCCATGTTTTTAGGGTGGAAAATTATAGTGGTTGAGTGGTAGGCCCGATGAGTGATGTAGGTGTCGTGATGGACAAGGGGATGAGCTCTGTAACCATAAGTAGTATCTAATGTTTTTAAAATGATTTCAAAATGTTTTGAAAAGATCTGAAATGGATGAGGGAGAGACACATATGAATAGGGAATTTTTATTTTATTAGTACCTTTTTCTCCATCTCTTCAACCAATATCTCTGATATCAATGTGGATCGTTGATATCCCTTCATCACTCGTCCTCCAATGTAGGAGATGAGCAAGTTGTGCACCGAGGGTAAAGGTGTGGATAGGACCCTCCAATTTCTAGGGATAATCTTGGAGTGCCAAATGGATAATGGGGTATAGGTGGGGCCATATAAATAAAATAAATAAAATAAAATAAAATAAAAGGAAGAAAGAGGAAAGAGAAGAAGGGTGACGAAGAAAGAGAAAGAGGAAGAGGAATGAGAAGAAGGGTGACATAGAAGGAGAAAGAGGAAGAGGAAAGAGAGAGATTGTTGGAGGATGACAAGGCAAGGCCATTTTGGCCCATATGATGAAAAGGCAAGGCCAAGGTGTCCCATAGGTTGATAAGGCATTTCCTCAACTTTCCATGTGGACCCATGATGCCACATCAACAAGGATGTCACATGGGAAAAAGTTGTATGGACACAAAAACATATTTGGGTCATATCAGGAGTATAATAACTCATAATTAGTTGAAACTTTATGGATTTTTTTTCTGTAATGTTAGGGTATACAAATTTTCTAAAGAGGGTCACTAGCCAATTATGCACCAATTTTCCAAAAAAAAAATTTACAAGTTTTTAAAGAGAAGGGTTGTGCTTAGTGGAAGGGTCATTGTTACTGATGAAATTTTTACCAAGTGACAAAAAAGAAGACATGAAAATACTCAGGGAAAGGATTGGTAGGATTCTAATCTAGTTGGAGTGGAGATGCGAAAACATCACAAAATCCACTATTCCAGGCCACTTTTGGGGGATTTTTGGGATTTTCAAAGGAGAAAAAGGGACCCAAATGAAAAAAATTGAAAATTTTGTTCACCTAAAATTTCATGTACTCATAAAGATAGATAATTTTTTATGAGTGAAATGTTTCCAGAAATGTTTAGTTTGGGAGATAACAATTTGGATAAAAATTCTATGTTTAGAGAAAGGGGTGAAATAGGACAAGGTTTTCATTTCTAGATTGAAGCATATTTTCCCACTTGTATGAGACACTAATAACATTAATGTCAATTTTTAATGGTATGTTGCAGATGTGGAAAACAAGGGAATTAAAATAAACAATGTAGATCCAAAATTGTTGAGAGAGGGAAGGAATATGATGATGCTCCTTCTATAGAAGAAAAAAAATACATGGATGAAGAAGGGGATGGGTACTTGGCTGCTACAGGAACACGTGTATATCATGAGGCATGGCTAGTTGACTCAAGTGATCCTTTCATATGACTTATCATAGGGAGTGGTTCTGCAAATGTGAAAGGTATGATAGAGGTGACATTTTTCTAGGATATGAATCGAAAATCAAAATCGTAGGACAAGGAAAATTCACGCTAAATATCATGGATGGTAGGATTATAACACTACTTGGTGTTCTACACATCCCAGGATAGGAAAAAAAAATGATTTATGTAAGAAATATGGTTTATGTAGATGTAAAAATAGTATTTGAAAAGGGAACTTTTAGGATCATTGTAATACCCCAAGATTGAACCCATATTCCAAATTTACATATGTTTTATAGGATCCTATGTTATTTAAGCAAGGATCCTATGAGATGAAAGGACAGGGAGCCTAGAAAATGTAATATGTAATCACACTCTATTATATTAATAAAATACATTACCATTGCAGACCAAGTCAGATGAAAGAGTACAGGGGAATAAGACTCCACGAGAGGGAAAGGGGGATAAGGGCTTAAGGAAGAGGGGCTAACTCAATGGGGCTCAAGCCAATAAATAAAATAATATTATTCCTAAGTCTTAAAGTATTTTGATATGTTTTTATCCTCATTTCTTAAGTGAAGGAAAAACTTACCAAGTGGGGGATAAGTTAGTTCCTTGAGTGCCAAGAGTAAAAAATTGTACATCTAAATATAATGTGGGGAATTTTGTGTAATTCTCAAGAATTCATTCCATTATTCATTCCAATGAATCTATCCATACATCATATGTACCTTGCTTGGATTTTGGAAGTTGAAGTTATGATTACCTAGTAAATCCTTAGTGGTTTGGGAAGAAGAAGAAGGTTGTGACGCATGTGGATCATTCTCTCTAGGTGAGGGAATTGTTGGGAATAGGTTTCCTTCTATGCTAGTCTAGTGGGTGTCAAGATACATGAGAAACATTGTGTTCCAAGTGCCATGGAGCTCTAATACTTCTTGGTTGACCTATTTATGAATCCCTAGAAGGGAAGTGGGATAGTTGAAGGACTATTTTGTAGAGAAGGGGCACAATTCCTAGGGTAGGACATGATATTGGGAATGAAACGTTGTGATATGGTAACTGCTGCTGGAGTAGGCACCTAGCACTATATTCTTTTATGCTATTTTTCATACCTTAGATTGGATTAGGAGCCTTTTCCCTGGGAGATTCATAGCCCCATCTCGGGGGTGACCTATTGTTGAGAGTATACGAACAACAAAGTCTATGATTCGGAGGAATGTATGGTTTTGGCATGTAGTTGGTGATTTACAGCAAAAGATAAGTGTTATTTTATGTGTGTTTACATGTTTTTTATTGTGTGTATATTTATTTTAATTATGTTGTCGTAATTGTACATAATTATGCATGGTTGAGCATGTTATTGTTGGTTCTTCATAATTGTTGCATATGGATGGCATGCAGTTAATTGATGGTATTAGAGGAAAAAGAAAAAATTGTGTAGTGTGGCTCAGCTTGGAGGATAGGGACATTAAATTGTGGTATCAGAGTAAATTTCCATGCTTGTTGGTAATGAGAGATGTTAAATTGTGGTATCATATCCACGGGTTCAATATTGAGCCTGCATGGGGCCATATGTCAGCACAGATAAGCTGAATTTGTAGAAATTAAATATCATAGAATGTTTGCAACATGTTTGTCAAAATTACTCCTCTGAAATTTGGGGAAATCCATCAGGAATTTGAGGGAATTGATCTCAGGGGTTAAAAATCCCAAATTTTAATCTTAGTCTGATAATTTTTAGGCGAGTAATTGGTTGAAGTTTAGGAGTTACAGTGCATTCATGGAGAAATTGTGTAAAAATTATGAAATTTCTAACTGAAGTCATAGGGAATTCAATGACATAAATGTAAAAAAAAATGCATGGAGGTGTTTGGTTGTTGAAGAATTCAATTTGGTTGTAATATGTTGTCATTGATGTCAAAGGATTGATTTCAAAGGGTTGATGTCAAGTATTGTCATAGTGATGTGTTTGTATCATTGATATATTGATTATTTGTTTTATGGTCGTTGATGTAATTGTTGTTAAAGGGTTGATGTCAAGTGGTGTCATAATGATGTGTTGATATTAAAGGGGGTTGTATCATTGATTTGAATTCATCATTGATAGGAAGAACCAAATGGATAAACTCCAAAGTGGTCCCCTTATGGTGAAATCCCTCATGGGAAGACGCTCTTGGATAAATTTCTCAAAGTGGTTCCCTTATGGTGAAAGCCCTCATGGGAAGAGACTTTGTGAATTCCAAATGGTTAGGTGGTTGAGTATCCCATCAGTGTGGTTAGGGAACCCAAGTTTGATTGAGGAATAGTGTAATTAAAATCAATGAATTTGCAGGAGAAATTATTCCAGATGGATAGTATATTTCATGTTATTTTTGGTGATATGTGGAACGTCACGTAACTCCTAACGGTTAGAGAGTTATGGCTATCTGAAGTTGGAGAACCCTCGAGAGTTATCTAGAATCCCCTAGAAGGTCAAATAATTTAAATTATTCTAGAATCTCCTAGAATAAGTTGATCAGTCAAAGTGGTTAGTCATGGGTTAAGTGGTTGCAACAAGAAAACAATTAAAAATAAATTAGTTGCAACTAGAAGTGGAGTGTTCACTATTAGTGGATAAAGTGGTTGTAAGTGGAAAAAGTGGTTAGAAGTAGCTTATCCCCAAAAGAAGGAAGTTGGGTAAGTTGGTTAGAAGATAAACCCTACAGGAAGCTACTTGGATAAGTATAAATAAGAGAGAAAGGGTCTCTTATGTGTATGATATTTGAGAAAATTGAATATCCATTTGTGAAAGGCTATTTGGGAAGGTATTATTGATAGAGCACATTTGCGGTAGAAAAAGTGCAGAAGAAAAATTCTGTAGAAAAAGTGCGATTGAAAAATCGTGAAAGAAAAATTATAGAAAAAAATTGTGGCAACAAAACCATGGCAGCAGAATCACAGCAGTAAAACCGAGGCAACAGATTTGGTAGCTACAGAAAGTTGGCAGTTTGGTAACAACATCAGATTTGCATTGTTCCAATTATCGCATGGTATGGTATAGTTCTTCATGAGTTCTATAGGATTAAAGGTATGGTTTTGGAGCATGGTATTGTGTAAGGGTTTATGGTATTTGGTTTATGGAGAGTATGGTGTATTGCAAAAGGTATTTTTTTGGTTAAGTTGGAGATATTGTGCATATGGTTGAGAGTTGACTTGATGATTAATCTTTGTGAGTAGATCAAATTTGGATGATGAGAATGATGAGATAGGTTGAAATAACAAGTTGTTTTGATAGGTTGTGTTGTGCATTGTTGATGCACTTCTCTTGGTATACTCTGTTGGTACAGTTTGATGGATTGATTTCTGTCTACAAGTTGGGTCTTGTACTTGAGGATTGTGTTCCTCTTCTCAGTTAGTGATGATATTTGTAGGCTGGGTATTCCATTGAGAGTTTGTTCTCTCTTTGAGTTGCGTCTCATTCCAATTGGTGTTGATAAACACCAAGGATTGTAATATGTAATACAAAATAAACTTATACACATATCTGGTGTTCTTTGTGTTTATTATTGTGATGGTGCATAGTTCTTTATTGTCAATATATGTCATTGAGATATGTTTACATGCAATAAAATAAGTGTGAATAGAAGTAATGAGTAATTATGTTGTGAATGGTGATGTCTAACTAAAGTTTTGTAAGAAGTTGTAAAAAGATCCTCACACTGATTCACTCCATCCCTCTCAGTGTGGTTGGTGTGCCCATCAATTGGCATCCGAGTAGGACTTCACTGTAATCCTTAAAAGATCAAAGGAGATATATGGACACACAAATAGCAGAAGGAGGTGTACATTCAGATAACAATTATTTTATAGAAGAAGAGGAAGATTTATTGAAGATCATAAATAAAATTTTAAATTTATTTCAAGGAGAAGATGTTTTTGGTCCTAGTTTTTATCTTGATGAATAAATTAAGGAATCCATAGAAAAGTACCAAAGGAATACCATGGCACTAAAGAAAATACTCATGAAACAATAAGAATAGATAAAGAGACTAAAGACTCAAGTAAATGGAAAAGAAGAATCATGCCATAAGTTGGAAGTAGAATTTGTTGATCTCAGAAGGAAATAAGAGAAGTAAAAAAGCTTCATGAACAACTCAGAAATCTTGGATGAAATATCAGATTGTCAAAGATCACCTAATGATAAATATGGTCTTGGATACAACAAGGAATAAACACACTATGAAGCTACCGGCTCTAAGAATAATGATGTGGGTCCTTCATTGTCAAAAGGTGAAAGAAAAGATGCAAGCCAAGAACCAAAAGGAAACTTTGAGAAGAATAGAGCAAGGAAGACACCAATAAGCCACCTTTACACCTCAAAACAAGTTCATAAAAGAGACACTTTCAAGGTGGACACAAAATCAAAGGTATGATTTTTTTTTTCATGGTCATTGCTTCTCATGTAATGAATATGGTCACAAAGCTTTGGGTTGCAAACATTGTGCAAGGAAATATGTTGGAAGGTTCCATAACACCCTAAGATGTTGGATATGTAATCAAGTGGGACACATTGCTACACATTGTCACACCATGAGATGTTACAGCTAAAGTGGGTTTGGCCACAAATCTCAGGATTGTTGGAATTCAAGAAGACAGTCAATGAGGAGTGCTTCATATAACATGGCAATAAGAACACATGTAACTTGGAAGGAAGACAATGTGGAAAGGATGGAAGCTCATAAAATTAGTGTTGATAAACCAGGATACTTTCAGAAGTGGATAAAGAAGACTGGACAACCAAACATCAATGAAAGGACAAAGAATGAGGAAAGCCTTACATTTTATGAGGCATATGCAGGCTCTTGTAGGAGTAGTCACATGCATATGAAAGGTGAAATATATAAAGGTCGTGTACATATGTGAGTTGTCTGTTGAACATGCCATGTGTATTTGGTAAAAAACTCAAGAAGAGGAGTGTACATATGAGTTGCAGCATGGTTTGATGGTATAACATTCTTTGCAGGGTCTGACATGGTTTGTTGTAGTTTTTCAAGATTATATGCTTGCATTTGTGTTGGATATATGTATGGTAATGAAATATGGTGAAGTGTTGAAGCTTATCTATCTTGGATGCATGGTAAAAACTTTAGTTTGTGGAGTGATGCATTCCTTATAAGGTATATTGTTGTTTATGTTCTCAGTGATGTTATGTCACCTTTTCTATGAGATATATCATGATCATGTGATGCTAGCTAGAGATATATTGTTTATATATTAAGGGACACTCTTAGTACATATTTATAGGTACTATTGGTTTCTTAGTACTTTCTATAGTGAATGGTTTTTGAGGCAGATCCATCATGGTACATGGCTGGTACTTCTGTGAGCTCCATTGATATATCTTATGATGTATTGTTAGAGGCATATTTGTTGGATGTCTTGGTGCATGAATTTGGCATGTGGTTGAGCTACATATTAGGACATGTATTTGATGAGTTAATGAGGTGGTTATCTTGTACATCATTGATGAGTCACAACTTTATCTACAGTTGATGCATGATTGGTACAGACTTGATTTTTTGTTAGTGGCACTTGCTAGTAGTAACACTAGCACATGGTTTATGGTTGATATGGCATACATGTATGGGAATAGATATTGATTGTGGTTCATCTTGTTGAGGTTTGATGCATGGTTGATGCACTTTCTTTGGTACATGATGTATGGTATGATATAGTTGAGATGCTTGGTTGATATATTGATGGTTGAGATACATGGTTTTTGGCACTTGGTTCATGGTTGAGGCATATCATGAGTGATATGACACTTGTTTGAGGCAGATGGTTGGCATGTTGGTAGAGGCATATGGGTGGTAGATATTTTCCACATGTTATTGGTAAATGGTCGATACACTCCATTGATGATATTTTATGGTATATTGTATGGTATTGATGTACATGGTTAATGTGCATGGTTGGAACACCGTATGGCGCATGATGTACATGATTTATTTTTTGTTCATGATTCTCTATTCATTGTTAACATATCTTTTTCTTCATGTTGTATGGTATGGAGCGAGTTTGATTCATGGACATGTCCAAGGATCATCAAAGGAAGAGAAGATCATGATTTAGAAGTTGATATATGTTCTGATTGAGCAGAAGAATTTACAATAGAAGAAGATTGTAGTGGTAGCATATTGTTTATCTTGCAGAGAATATAGGGGAAGGAATAAACACAAGGGGAGTTATTGTTCCTCCCATGATTGGTTGTAGCAGCATGATTCCAAGAGGAGAGATGATTGGAAGCCATGCCATCAACATTGTATCATAGTGATATCCCTTTTCCAAAGGGGAAGATATTATTCATTGGAATCTCAAAGGAATCTAGACATGAGGAGCATCCTCAAGGAGAGTTCAGGTAGGGGGAGAAGCCCTGAGGAGAGAACTACCCTTTTCCATTAATGTCAAAGGGTGATAGATAGTCACATTGATGTGGCGAGATGAACATTGATGAGGATTGATGATCACAGAGAGAGAATGAGAATTTCCATGTCCAAGTGTTTCCATCAATGATTGGTGTTGACATCAATGTTGGTGTTTCCATGAATGCAAAAGGGGGAGATTGTTGTACTATGTTTTCATTGATGTCAAATGGTTAATGTCAAGTATTTTCATAGTGATGTGTTTGTATCATTGATATATTGATTATTGGTTATATGGTCAATGATGTAATTGTTTTCAAAGGGTTGATGCAAGTGGTGTCATAATGATGTGTTGATATTAAAGAGAGTTGTATCATTGATTTTTTTTCATGGTTGATAGGAAGAACCAAATGGATAAACTCCAAAGTGGTCCCTTTATGGTGAAATCCCTCATGGGAAGATTCTCTTGGATAAAGTGTTCAAAGTGGTACCCTTATGGTGAAATCCCTCACGAGAAAACGCCTTGTGAAGTCCAAATGGTTAGGTAGTTGAGTAGCCCAGTTGTGTGGTTAGAGAACCCAATTTTTATTGAGTAATAATGTAATGAATATCAATGAATTTGTAGGATAAATTGTCCATATGGATAATATATTTCATGTTGTTTTCGGTGATATGTGGAACATCACATGAATCCTCACAGTTAGAGATTTATGGCCATGTGAAGTTGGAGAACCCTCATGAGTTATCTAGAATCTACTAGAAGATCAAAGAAGTCAAGAAGGTCAAAGAAGTCAAATTATTCTAGAAACTCCTAGAATAAGTTGGTCATTCAAATTGGCTAGTCATGGGTTAAGTGGATGGAACAAGAAAACAATTTAAAATAAATTAGTTTCAACTAGAAGTGGACAGTTTACTATTTTTGGATAAAGTGTTTGTAAGTGGAGAAACTGGTTAGAAGTAGGTTAGCCCCAAAAGAAGGAAGTTGTAAGGCAAAACCACAACAACAGAACTGCGGCAACATAATCGTGGAAACAAAATTGCGACAATAGATTTGGAAGTTGGAGAAAGTTGGAAGTTTGGTAACCACATCAGATTTACATTGTTCCAATTGTTGCATGGTATGGTATAGTTCTTAATGATTGCTATAAGATTAAAGGTATGGTTTTGGCACATGGTATTGTGTAAGGGTTTATGGTATTTAGTTTATGGAGAGTATGGTGTATTACAAGAGGTATCATGTTGGTTAACTTGGTGATATTGTGCATATGGTTGTGAGTTGACTTGATGATTGATCTTTGTGAGTAGATCAGATTTGGATGATGAGATTGATGAGATAGGTTGAGGTGACAAGTTGTTGTGACAGGTTGTATTGTGCATAGTTGATGCACTTATCTTAGTATAGATTGTTGGTACAACTTGACAAATTGCTTTCTGTCTACAAGCTGAATCTTGTACTTGAGGATTGGATTCCTCTTCTTAGTTGTTGTTGAGATATGTAAGTTGGGTCTTTCATTGAGATTTGGTTCTCTCTTTGATTTGGTGCTCATTTCAAATGTCGTTGATAAACCCCAAGGATTGTAGTCTGTAATAAAAAAGAAACGTATACATGCATCTGGTGTTCTTTGTATTCATTATTGTGATGGTGCATAGTTCTTTATTGTTAATATGCATCATTGAGATATGTTTACATGCAAACAACTAAGTGCAAATAAAAGTAATGAGTAATGATGTTGTGAATGGTGATGGCTAACTAAGTTTTGTAAGAAGTTGTAAAAAGAACCTCACACCGATTCACCCCCCCCCCCTCTTAGTGTGGTCAGTGTGTCAATTTTTTTTATGAATACAAGGATAAAATTGGATGCAGTAAGCTTAATTTCAGAGTTTCATGGTGGCTCAGGTTGAAATTTTGAAATTATGCATTTTTAGTAAAATTGGAAAATAAATTGGGTAATTTTTCATGCCATGATGTGGTGATGATGTGGAAGAGGTGGCATGGCTTCCATGGTGGAAGGTCCATGGGGGAAATTGGTGGCATGGTGGCAGGTTCTGTAGTGCATGTGGCGAGGTCAGTAGGCGACGTGGGAGACACATGTGCATGATGGAATAACCAATATGATAAACCAATGTCCGATGGGAAGTGAAGTATTTTTTTATAGGATCCTCTACCTTATTATACCATTCAACTCATTCCATGTATCAAGCGGAATGGAGTGTCACACCCCTGCGGCTATTTTAATGACCATGCATGTTTGGGATGTGACATGGCCTCTTCACAATCGATCCTTCCTAATCTTGCCTAATATCCACCATTGGATGGTGGAGGAATGAAAATTAGTGCCCCAAGGTAAAGGTGTGGGATGGGACCTTCCCTTCCTCATGAACAATCAAGGGGAACCATGGGGAGTCTCTTAGACAAGGTGGAACCCATACTCCATCCGATGTTATAGGTGTGCCAACTAGGCAGGTGGGGCCGTAAAATATTAATGTTTTATCAATGTCTCAGGCCAATGTAAAAGGAAAGGAGGAGAGAAGTAAGGGAAGGAGGATGATGAATTTTATTTGGACAAGGCTAGGTGGGTCAATAGGGTGACATGGCATCACCTCATGGTGAAATGTTGACCCATAATTGTCTTGGCCTTTTCCAAAACAAAAGAAAGTATGGAGCCAAAACCGTATTTTTTTCAAGGATGGAGCATATTATGTCATATTTATATTAAAATTCTACGTTTTTTCTCTAGTAAGGACTACAAAAATTCTAGACAGGCGCACTAGCCAATTATATTATGATTTTCTAGAAAACTGCAAATTACATGTTTTTGAATTTTAGGATCACGCTTAGTGGGAGGAGAAGAATTATTGTTGAAACTTATAGACAATATAAAAAAATGTATACATGAAAATATTGTGTGAATATATTGGCCGTATTCTAAGGAGTTTGGAATGGAGGTGCCAAAATAGGGAAAAATTCACTATTTTGGGCCAATGTTTAAGGATTTTTGGGATTTTCAGAGGAAAAAGGTCCCGAGATGGAAAATTTGAAAAAATTCATTTACTCAAAATTGTGTATGCTCATAAAATGAAAAACATTTGGTGTTGTGATGTTTTTCCAGAAGTGCACAGTTTGGGAGATATCTAGTTTGGCTTAAAAAAGTCGCTTGTAAAAGGTGTGAAAAAGGACAAGGATGTCATTTCCAGATTGTTGTCTCGTGAAAAGGTTTCTCCATTTCCTGACTATTTTACTTATGCAAGTGGCATAAGTTGGTGTTTGGGATTAATTGCACGAGAAAAAGAATTGTACAAAACGGGTAAAGTAACAACATTCAAATGACTATAACTTTTTGCTCAGAGCTCAGAATTGATAAAGAAAACACTCATTGGAAAATTTTCATATAGGGGAATATGGATATGCACCGAGGATTTTGAATTGAGAAGAAAAAATTCCAAGAAATCAGAAAGAAGACTCATGGTCACCTTAAAGGAAAAAAGTGTGCATATGTTCCCAAAATTGTATATTATGGTTTTTATCTAACATAATTTGTTCCTGTATAGTTACAGACTTAGGGGTGCAGATTGGACTGAAAGGGTTTATAATGAGGACTATATATATGTAACATACAAGGGAAATCCAGGGAGTCATAAATTCTAGGTTAGAGATCCTAGAAGCATGAGGAAAAAGGGTAGAGGCCATCTTGAGAATGAACATGTGGTTTATTTAGGAAGCTACAAGGATCAAACATGTGGGTTCAATGAGAAATATGGAAGACCTCCAATGAAATTCTTATTTTTGGGAAAATAATTTCATATGACAATTGTGCATATCAAATGTGGATACTAAGTAATAAATTTCATTTACAATTGATGATAATGCATGTTTAGTAGGTACACATGGAGGTGAAATCATGTAATACAAAAAGTGGTTTAAAATGCAGGTAGAAGGGTTTGAAACTTGTATAGAGGATGAGAAAAGACACTCAAAGAAAGAGTATTATGTCAAGTTTATTCACATGATGAATAAAGGACAGAAATAAAAAATATTAAGATATGATCCAGGTTCAACTAGGTGAATTGAGAATTTAGGAAGCTAGTCTTGTGATAAAGAGAGACATAGTATATAAATGGAGATAAAGTGCATCATATCTATTAAGTTGTGAAAAAGGTATAAATATTCTCCTTATTCCCATGGTTTATGATATATTATTGATTGAATTTTCTAGTAATTAGAAGTAATTAGGAAAGAAAATTATTAAAAAAGTATTATAGAAATGTTATTAAGTGATATTAGATAATTTCTGAATTTCGGTTTGAATTGTTTTATTTTATTATAGGAATGGACAATTATTGTTAAACTCAAGATAGATAAGAATATTATGAAGATGTATAGACTATTGGAGATCGAAGAAATCTGGAGCAAAGCAGTTTTGAATAAGATTGACTCTCTATTTTGTAATCTTTATAAATAGTAAAAGAAATCTCGAGGATCTCTCGATCCTCGGGATAGCTTAATTTACCCATATCATTGTAATATATAGAGGGTAATGAACCAAGAGACATATACAAGAAATTTATCGAAATATTCATATCTCTGAATTACTTTGTACAAGCAGTCCATTGTAAATGATTTACCAGTCATGGAATTAATGAAAACCTTGAGCGTTTTTATCCTATTTGTGTACTGAGTTTCTAGCAGCAGTATCTTCTAAAGATCGTGGGCCCATTCAGAAGGAGTTACTGTCTCAATATGTAATCATATCAATTTGATTCAAGTTCTCTGATTTAAATCTCTTTGCAACGGTTAAGATAAATGCGTGAGTGTGCTGATGTTTTTATAAATTGGTTATGCTATTCTACATAAGATAGATGTTTCATTAGGTTATCGATTGTTGTTCCATTTCCAATTGTTGTAGTTTATTGCTTGAAAGTTTGTCTCATTTTCACATGCATTGTTCCTTTTATTAAATTTAGAGTTGATGTTCCTTTCTCTTAAATCTGCATTTGATGTTCCTTCTCAATTTTACAATACTTAGTTGTTCTTTTCCAGTAGGTTAGATAATCATTGATAGATTGTTTTATTAAGTATTTTCATAGATTAAATTATTGTTTCTTAGATAGATGAATTTAGAAAATTGGTTAATGCCTTTAATTCATAGCATGTTATTGATCAGATTACAATTATGTTGAGTAAGATCTTAGTTTCAGAGTTTTTAATGAATCTGTGTGGAAATTGATTATTGATAAACTCAGATTTTCTTTAACTACACGATTTTAACCTCTACAACTATTTGCATATACTTTGCCCATATTCTTGAAAGAAAATATGAATCCTTGATTGATAAATTAATGTTAAACTAAGGTTATTTTTAGGACATATTTAGAGCCCAACATTTTGGCGTCGTATCCAGGGAGAATTTAAAAGATACAATAGGTTGCATCTCTAGAGAATGAGGTATTGAAAACGGAAGGTAAGAACCTACATAGGCAACAAGTAAAATTCTTATGCCAACACATACCTTCAGCTAATGCATAGATGTTATATAGGTTCTTAGAAAGTTTTTGTGAGTGTGTATGACTAAGAAGAAAGAACCTGAAAAACCAAAACCCCCACCAAAGACTACAAAATCCTAGGTCTCGGTGCCCCCTAGAAGGAGTAGTTGCATAGATGAAATTATTCAAAAATTTGAATCTCAAGCTTTGATTGGACCTTGAAAAGGATCCACCCGAACCCCTCAAAAAGAAAATTCACCAATTGTAGCTCATGTTGAGGTCCATAGCACAAATGAAGGAACTGAGAAAATTTTCCAAAATACACATAGTCTACGTCTGAGTCCTTTAGATGAAGGAAATTCTTACAATTTGAAGGAAGGAGAAGGGGAGACTAGTGGGGTTGCTAAAGAAAACCATCACCACCTCCTGATCCTGGATCTCCTGTGATTTTTATAGGAGAAGGTACACCTGAAATTCTAGATAAAGGCAGTGAGATTAAATCTCCTAAAGAACCAAATAATCAACCACCTCGAATAGAACACCCGGGCCATGAAATCCCCAAAGATTATTGGCATAGTTTTGACCAAATGGCACAACCAAATCAACTGTGAACCCAGACTTCCACTCTAGAATATCCTATAATTGATCCAGTTGCTAATTCCCTCATGAAATCCATCCCACTGCAATATCTTCCAACCTTTCATGGATTGATATCAGATGACCCAGATGCATTCTTATTCAAATTTGATGTCATGTGTAGAGGATATGACTACACCTTTGAACCCTAGAAACTGAAGCTATTCCCTTCCAATTTAAAGGGAGCAACTTTACGATGGTTTATTGGATTAGGAGGGGGGACTATAAATTCCCAGGATGAAATTAAACAAGCCTTCCTTGCGAAATATCAGGATTATTGTAGAACCAGGGATCTAAAATACGAAATATTTCAAATGACTACAAAAGAAAATGAGACATTAGAAGAATATGTTGAAAGGTTTTAGTATAACTTGCAAAGATCACCTTATGGTACACTACCAGGAGAAGTACTTAAATCCACTCTAATAAAAGGTATGAGGGATGAATGGGTAGTGTGACATCCTCCTCGTTATGACAACAACTCTGATAACAGGTGCAAAATTTTTATTTTTTTTTGTTTAAGGTGTGTACGCGCATGTAAAAAGGAAACAGACACACTTGACTCTATGTCGCCACCCGACGACTAACAAGACACAACCACATTGATCACAACAAGAAGACATAAGGCGCACAATAGGTAACTGCAAGCATTAAACGACATACTGTGTTATGTACAGTACGAACATAGATGGAAGAATCCATAGTAGTAGATTTTACTATTTCTGCATAGGAAAGCAGGGCGTTTAATCTTATTTCTCTGCTCCGGAGAGAGAGAATGTCAGATACGCTCCTGGCTGACTGCTTAGGAAGAAACTAGTAATCTCTGTCAGGGGTCGCAGTGGTGGGAACTCTGCCTTTAAAGAGCCTGAGACTACTAATACGACCTTAGAGGTGTGTCGCAAGAGTGGAAACCATGCCTTTAAAGGGCCCGAGACTCTTGATACGGAAATGGATTCTTTACACAGAAAATAATCACACACACAGACTTATATATAGAGTGACTAGCTTTATCAGATCGAGAGTCTGATATCATACAACTGTGAGTTTCGACAAATCCAATTATAGTACTAACCCTGAAATTAATTAACAATCTCAATACATCCTATATGTTACATATACCATAAAATTACAATAACATTTTCTTAACACCCTCACATCTTATGTTATAATAACCTTGCAACTAAAACATCCATCGCCAACCATATTACTCCTTGTATGCTACCAATGCAATGAAGTTACAATAACTTTACCATAAAATAAATCAACATTACATTGATCATAAATAACTAAAATGACGACCACCTTGCAACCTACAAGTTATCTACAACATTCTCTCCACATTTCCAGAAAACATATAACCAACATCACCTTAACAGTTCCAGAACCATTGGCACCAACATTAAACATTCATTATACTGTCGATACCTTAAAACAAATACACTAACATTAACCTTACCCTAAGCATTTAACATGAAGCGTTACACTACATAATTCTTCCATTACACGCAAGTCTCATTCATCAGACAACAATTCATTCAATTCTTAAATAATCATGGGCGCGAGAATAAGTAAGTTTAAGCCATCATTAGAAATAACTATATAAAAACTAAATATCTAGATCCACCATCTACTACATAAATCCTCAAAGTAAAAATTAAATCTATGTCAATCATTCACTACATACTATCCACTAATCATTCTCCCATTCTCAAATTATTAAAACATTTTTCCAAACATAAATAATAACTTTTAGATCCTTAGCCCATTATCATGTCTCATTTTCAATCATCCTCCTATTCCCAATTAAACAAAAATTCCTTCCAACATAAATACATCATCAATTATTCCCTTTCCAAATTATTAGAAACATAACTGATAAATTCTTAAAAAGTTCCTTCGACCATAATAAGTCATCAACTATTTTATTTTCAAAAATATTAAAAATAAATAACCTTTGGAATTCCTACCTCATCCCATTTATCCAAATCATCCTCTCTCAAATGATTAAAATCCTTCATATATAAACAAATTTTAAAATATAGAATTTTTGGATCATATAAATAATCTTAATGTTCTAGAATTTAAAATTGCATGTAGAGTTGATTGCCCAATTAATAAACACTACATTAACCATGCTAATTTAAACTAATTTAACAATGCTATATTGAATACACAGTCTACACATAATTATCATTTCTGAAATTAAAGTTTGCATGTAGAGTTGAATAACATATTAGACAACGCTTAGATTAAACAATGCTAAGCTAAATTGACGGAAATAAATCTACACTGGCAGGATTACATTTAAAACTGACAGAATCATTTCAAATATGGCAAATTTAATTACAATCGAATCCTTGGCAGCATACCCTGAGTGAAAGAAACCCACGTTGGTTTAATAGTTATCTCCTCGCAGATAGTCGAGCACTGAAGGTGATGGAATCGAATGATGGGCATAAACTAAATGTCTGAGAGGAGGTAAAAACCCAGGGAAATGTGAGGAGACATAGTTCCTAAAACACAAATAATTATGGGGATACGAATTACCAAAAATGCAGAGAAATCTAGGGAAATGATTTGCCAAAAACAAAGAGAAATCTGGGGAAACGATTTGCTAAAAACGTAGAGAATCTGAGGGAACGATATTCCAAAAACATAGAGAAATTTGGGGAAATGATTTTCCAAAAACACAGAGAGATATGGGGAAACGATTTGCCAAAAATGCAGAGAATATGAGGTGCCATTCACTGAGTAAATAAAATAGTTAGATAGTTAGTAAGAGCATCCAAGTCGTTGGGTGGATTGCATGTTGAGGTAAAAGTCAAAGAAAAAACACAGAGATATATTCAAATTGTTGAGGCACCGTTTGATGGTTGGGAAAATTGCATGATGAGGTAATGGTGAAGATAAAAATGTAGAGATATATTCGAATTGTTGAGGCACCATTCGATTTCTGGGCGAAGAGGAAAATTTTGGTTGATTAAAGGAGGGACAATCTGCATAGAAACACCAGGTAAATCATGGTTGAGGGTTACATAAGGTTTTGGGCGCATATAATATAAGGGTGAATTAAAGTAAAAATTAAAAAAAAGGAAACGCAAGCCTTCACATTATCTTTTGTAGAGTAAAAACCAAATAAAAAACGCAGGGCAACACATTTTGCAGTGCAACCAAGGAAAAAATGTCAGGAAACCACTCAGGCACAGAGAGTAAGAAAAATATTTTATAATTGTAACACAATTTCAATCGTCGAAGAAAAAGGCAAGAAAACCAATCAATCCAACGAGAACCCAAGCAGATGGAAGTTAAGTATTTTTCATCTCACAATTCCAATACAAAAATGTTGATGACAATAAGAGAGGGCTAAGGTCCTAATACCTTCTATCATGCAAATGAAAAACATACCGTTGCCTTAACTCCTTCCTAGAATGATGACCCCGCGCTCTGTGCCGCTCCTGCTCTACGCCTCTCCCCCTCGCCGACCATAGAGACTACACCGGTACCTCTCAGCCAATCGCTAGGGGTACTCTGCTTCACCCTTAGCCCCCCGAGCCGCAAAGGGGCCACACACAATCCAGATGGTCCGTCTAGCTTCCCAGCTCGCTTCGCAAGGGCGAGCTACAACTCCTATCCAAGATGGAAAATCCCAACTCTCCACAAGTAATCAGTCAAGTCACAATTCTGGCAGCGTAACGTTACGCTAACATTCGATCCCTTTCTTCCTCATCTTCCCTTTCTTTTATAGAGTTTTTTGAACCTCAAACTTTCCCTAAAGCTCAATTAATTTAAGTTTTAATAAAAATAATTCTAATTATTCTCCATCGCACAAGTGTCGTCCATCCCCCTCTTTTCTCCATTAATTATTTTCTTTAAATTTATTATATGCCTCAATTCCCTCACCCACCTAGAATCGCTCCTAAATTTACTCCTAGGTGTTCCTAGATCCCTTTACATGTTTTAAATACTTTCCCCAAAAATGATGTTCCTAAATTAGCTCAAATTAGAAGGTTCTTAATTGTTGATTCCTTACTATGTTGACCTCGCTTTTTACCATAAGTTCCCATCTTTCCTTTATTATGTTTCCTCCATTTACTTAGTTTCCCAATTCTTATTATTCCCTTCTTTCCCCTTTTTATGAAACCCAAAAAGGCAATTGTGCTATTAAATCTTTCCCTTTTATTATTTATTTATTATCTTTTGTACTTTCACAAGTTAAGAAATAATTTCTTCTTTGCAATTTTTTAAATCCCTTAGTTTAATTAAATTCTTACTCTCTTCATCTACCCCAAGAGTTTTATGAAGACTAAACTATCACTTAAGTGGGTTTTTGTTTAAATTTTTAATTTTATTCTAGGGTCTTTTCTTAAGGTTAGACTAAATT
>ML782156.1:294840-312274 GCA_009831015.1 Picea engelmannii | reverse complement strand
TTAAATTCTTACTCTCTTCATCTACCCCAAGAGTTTTATGAAGACTAAACTATCACTTAAGTGGGTTTTTGTTTAAATTTTTAATTTTATTCTAGGGTCTTTTCTTAAGGTTAGACTAAATTTTTACCCTAAAAAGTTTTAGAATTAGGACTTAGATTTTGAACTGGGCGACACTTGGTTAGGGAAGTTGGTTAAGGATTTCTTAAGGCATTAAAGTCTTAGGGCCATCTAGGTTTTCTTCATATCATCAATGCAACATGCCCTTTAGGACGCACCACGTGCTCCAAGGGTGTCACTCGCCTCGGTTGTTTCTTTTGTGCGATGTGCCCTTCAGGATGCACCACATGCTCCAAGGGTGCCACTTGCTAACTTGTGTTTCTTTCGCGCGACGTGCCCTTCAGGATGCACCACGTGCTCCAAGGGTGCCACTCGCCAACTTGTGTTTATTTCGCGCGACGTGCCCTTCAGGATGCACCACGTGCTCCAAGGGTGCCACTCGCCAACTTGAATGATTGTTAGACATCTATAACCCCTGGAGTCAACACTCTGCCAGGTGAACTTGTGGGAGACTAAGGGCTCTAAGGAATAAGGCCCATACCTTATTGTGTGCCCCTTAGAATCATCATGAGAAACTGTCGCAGTCTACCCTCACGACATCGTGGATCCTCTCGAACTAGGTAATCGTTAACCTACAGTTCGAGCCACAGCAGGAGTGCTAGTAGGCTGTGGCAGGCCTGTTGTCCACACCTCTCCCTCAACCTCTCTGGAAATCGTGTGTGGCTCCTTTAATCCATATGTGAGTCTGGTCGGCAAGCTATCATCAGCCTGCATCATCAACAATCATGTCAGAACATGTCAACATCATATCATCAAATCAATGAAATATCACAGTAAATAAATCAACCCAAATAGCACACTCCCTGACTCAATCCAGAGTCCAAGGGGTTCCACCGATGCCTCTGCATCCTCAAGGTCCAAAACCCTACACACTCAATAAAACTAATTCAATAGCACCTGTCTACGTCAAAGCAGTAAAACACCATGTCATCTATCATAACGCATCATAATCAAGGATAAATGTTTTAACATCATAAATTTCCAGATCACTTGCGAGAAAGTGTCCTCAAAGAATAAGTTTTCTCAGTGCGCCAGAGCGAGATGTTATAGGTAGAAACATTGAATTTATTGGGAAAAGGTGATATTTATCAAGAAAATTATGATAACATTATCCAATTGTGCATCAAGTGTTCATGTGGAAGTACATGAACCAGATCGGTAATGTGGGCTCCCCTCACCAGAAATAACAACATTACTAGCGGGAGTGTCGCCCGAGCAGAAGTTGGTAATCTTTTAGAAAAATTCAAAACTGATATTTTGAGTACTCTGACTACACAATTGGATGTTATGCAGGATAAACAGAAACAAGAAGTAGAATAGTCGTTGGCCACATTTTTCCACCAATGCAGAGAAAACCATGGTCTGAGGGAATGTCCCTTGGATGTGGTTTGGGTTTGCGCCACCTGTGCCAAAGACCATGCGACAGAGCAATGTCCATCACTCCTGGGACTAAAATTTGTCTTTAAAGAAACAAAAGAGGAAATAGAACCGAAATATCTAATGTCTCAGCGTCGTCCCCCAGGTACACTACAAGATCCTTCCTCTTTCTTTTCTAGGTAGTATGGTTAGCCACATAATTATGGAAACACATGGCAGGGACAACCATTTTCTAATCCCACCTAACAGTCCCAAATATATCCTACTGTACCTTGGCCAAATCAACCATATGAAAATCCCACCTGGCCTAACTTGCAATACCCTAGCCTATCTTGGCAGAATTCAAATAATAACCCCTATCCTTCATAGTGGACTAACACAGCTGCCCAAGCCCCCAATTGGAATCAAAACTGGAAATGCCCCATGGGAATTACCAATCAACCCATTGTGATGGCTCCTCAAGCGGAGTCAACTTTCCATGCCCCACTTTAATTACCCCAGAACCCTCAACCTCAAATGTGCCTTCAATTACTAGCTCAACCCAACCCAAATCCTAATAATAGACTAGCCCAACTTGTGCAAATTATTGAGAATTTGGATGTAGAAATCAACTCTATAGGGTGCAACGAACTCCAGTTGAGGTCAAGGAGCATAATTTATCCTTAATAAATTAACATTCACTAAGAGCAGGAGAATGAAAATAATATACAACCAACAATAACACCCTGGACTGTGGTCATAACGAAAGAAGTAGAGCAGGGGGGGAACACATTCAAGCAGCAAAATCCTGATGAGGATGTAATTCCTCCTCCCCCTTTTCTTGAGAGGATAATGATAGAAAAACTAGTTGTATATCCTAACTTCAATATTGTAGTGGAACTGAAATATCTATATGTGAATATCCCACTCCTACGGGATCTACAAGACATCCCAATTTATGCAAAGACAATTAAGGAATTATGGGGGAAGAAGCCTGTCAGGAAAGATAAAAATCCATCAACTGTTCACGTGGTAGGTGCCTTGTCCGATCTTATTCTAGGAAAGAAGGAGCTGGTCAAGTATACAGACATGGGGAATCCCATGGTAACAATTTGGATACAGGGCTGTTTTTTTCCAAATACACTAGTGTATTTGGGGGTAGCCATTAATATTTTGACTATCAAGACATGTAACATCTTGGGTATCACTTGCTTCGAACCTACATAAATTATGTTACAATTGGTTGATAGATCAGTGGTTAAACCAATTGAAACATTACAAGATATAGTAATTTCGGTCAACTTCTGGGAATACCCACTTGATTTCCTTGTTATCAACCCAAGAAGTGGACTCGATGGAAACCCATTGATATTGGGAAGACCATGGCTCATAATGACATATGCATACATAGGATGTCTCACAGGAAACATGACAATTTCGATAGGAAGTGATACAAATAACCTCATCTTGTATCCTCCAGCTAAACCAAGTCTGCCTATCATACATCAGCAGTTGCCACCACCTAGATATCCAGAAAAGAATATATGATCTCCTCTCACACTAGAAGAATCTATCAGACTCAAGAACCAACTAGAAGATGATGTGATTAGTATCTTCATTAACAACCCATCCATAATAAGCAACCCAACATGTCAAATGCTAAAATTTGTTTTAGATAATGAAGCACAGGGATATCCTTTGGAATAATTGATGGAGAAATAGATTCCCACTACTGCTATCCATAACAGCATATCAGTTGAAATTGCACTAGGGAGGTTTCTAAATATTAATGCTAATTTGAATAAGCAACAAGAACAAAAGTTGATTTAGATCCTTTCTAAATATCAGCAGGCTTTTTCTTGGGAGTATCCCAACATGAAGGGCATTGATCCCCAACTTTGTACACATCATATCTATATTGAGAAAGATACTTGACCCATCCAACAGCCCCAACGAAGATTGAAACCTCATCTCAGGGACGTTGTTAAAGAAGAGTTACAGAAACTGTTGGATGTATATTTCATATATCTTATTTCAGACAGTCGGTGGGTCTCTCCGCTAGTAATTGTCCCCAAGAAGAATTGGAAATGGTGGATCTGTGTAGACTATAGAGAAGTCAATAAAGCTACCCAGAAGGACCACTTTCCCTATAAAGAACTCAATAAAAATTGCTTCCCTACATTTTGGGCAGGGAAGCAATTTGTTTCCTTCCTAGATGGATTTAATGGTTATAATCAGATTCAGATTGCTTTGGAAGACCAAGATAAACCTACATTTACATGTCCCTGGGATACATCTCATACAGAGTATTTCCCTTCGGATTATGTAATGCTCTAGCCACATTTGAAAGATCCATTCTAAGCATATTTTCTGATTTGATTAATGAAGGACTTGAAGTTTATATAAACGATTTCACCCCTTATAGTATTGATTTTGATCAAGCTCTAAGCAACCTGGAGAAGGTACTAGAATGATGCATTGCTACTAGGATATGTTTAAGTCATGAAAAGTGTCATATGATTAATGGTGTGGTACTAGGACACTATGTTTCTATAGATGGAATCAAGGTAGATCCAACAAAAATAGAGGTAATCCTTAATATACCTACATCTCGTACACAAACTGAGGTACGTAGTTTCCTTGGTTGTGCAGGATATTATCGTAGATTCATATAATTTTTTTCAAGAACAGTTGCAACTTTACATTCTTTAACTGGTAATGCATAATTTCAATGGTTTGATAAGTGCGATGTTGTGTTTTCAGAACTTAAAAGGATGGTCTCAACAACACCAGTGCTGAGAGGACCAAACTGGGAATTTCCATTTCATATTTCTATAAATGCATAAGATATCGCCATAGGCTTTGTCCTTGGACAGGAAGAAGAGAAGAAACCTTATGCTATTTATTTTATTAGCAAAAAACTTACTCTTGCTTAATTAAATTATACAGTAAGAGAAAAAGAATTTTTATCCGTTATACATGTTATTAATAAATTATGCCACTATATAACAGGCTATCTAGTTATTTTGTATATTGATCATTATGCTATTAAATATTTAGCTAACAAGCCAATTACTAATGGATGGGTTACTCGGTGTTTATTACTATTGCAGGAATTCAACATCACCATCAAGGATCGGCCCGGAAGAGAGAATCTTGTTGCGTATTTCTTGTCTCGCATGCCCAAAACATATGATTCTTTGACAGATGAAGACCAATTTCTAGATGAACACATGTTCATTGTCACTATTAAAACACCATGGTGTGATGATGTGATGAATTATCTGGTAGCTGGGAAACTACTTTCACACCTATCATCAAGGGAAAGAAAATTGATCGTCCAACACAGTGCATGGTTCACCTGGACTAGTGGATATCTTTTGCACACAAGGGTTGACCTCCAGATCCAAAGATGTGTAAGAGATGACTAAATTTACAATGTATTGAGGGTAGGTCATGATGAGCCCTGTGGTGAACATTTTGCAAACTGCAAAACTAGGCATAAGATTTTACAGATGGGATACTATTGGCCCTCAGTATTTAAAGATGTGAAAAAGTATGTCTAGGCCTGCAATAGCTATCAAAGGATGGGTCAACCAGGAAAAGGTGATGAAATTCCCCTTCAAGCACAAGTAGTCATAGAACCTTTCGAGAGGTGGCCACTAGAATATGTTGGCCCCTTCAATCCAAAATCAAACCAGAAGGCCTATATACTAGTTGCAACACACTATATGACCAAATGGGTAGAGGTAGTAGCCTTGAAAAAAACAATGAAGGAAGAAGTCATTAAGTTTATGTTCAAATTATTTGTACTCTATGGATTACCCAGGGAAGTAATAACTGACAGAGGTTCACAATTTACATCCCATAAAATCACGGCCACCCTGCACAATTATCATATTAAACACAAAGTTACTTCCCCCTACCACCCATAGGAAAACGGACAAGTAGAAAGTACTAATAAATTCCTAGAGGAATTTTTGACAAAAACAGTCTCAATAAACCATCAAAATTGGGCAGTCGATCATCCAACTTCCTTATGGGCCTATCGCACAACATGGCATAAAACTATTGGCCACTCTCCTTACCATCTAGTATATGGAAAATAACATATCCTTCCAATTGAATTTGATATCAAGACTCTAAGGATGGCCCCGAAAATTGGACTGGATCTTATGGAAGCACACACACATCGCTTACAGTGGCTCAATGAGTTAGATGAAGCACACCCCTTCGCCCTGCAGCGCACTACTATTATTTAGCAGCATAGAGTTAGCTGGCATCATAAACATATCAAGAATAAATCCTTCCATAAAGGTGATTGCGCACTTCTCTAGGATTCCAGATTTCAGGATTTTCCTGGAAAATTTTAGACAAGGTGGCTGGGACCGTATGAAATCAATGAAGTTCATGATAATGGCACTGTCACTTTAGTTACCATCAATGGGTCTGGTTCTTCTTTTATGGTAAATGGACATTGGCTACGACTCTACCATTAACTGCTTTCAAAATAATCCTTTTGCCAAGAAGTAAGTAAGGACCCTATTGTTCAGATTTTAGCTGGTTGGGAAAGTAACCCAACAGCTTCAACCTCATAAAATTATGATTTTTACCATTGCTTTACATATTGTATATAGATTTATTTATGGATTTGATTGATTTTTTAGTTTTTCTCTTTATAGGGAAGTCACTTGAGAAAATAATAACTAGAAGAGATGACTGTAATGAATATAATTATCACTCTTTTATGTTCCTTTCTCCTGTCTCACTTTTAAAACCCCATCGAACATAAGCCATGTTCTCACAGAAGATGAATATTTCATGTTCCGCAACAAAAATTAGGTGACTATAATGAATGCATGAAACTAAAAAACCAACCAATACTTTGATTATTGAATAAACCTACCCATGAAATTGAACAAATTTAGTTCATGACTAATCAATCATAGACTTGCTCAAACAAAAAATCATGCGGGAGGTTTCCAATCACCTAATTAGATGGTTAAAATTTGAACATCATCATTGTCATTCATTTGAACGGAACAACTTTTTTTCTATTTGTACACTTGTTGTTCCCTTTGCACATAGTATGGTTCATTTGAACGGAACAACTGTTGTTCCCTTCGTGCGATTGTTGTTCCGTTTGCATGTAGTTTCCGTTCATTTGAACGAAACAACTGTTGCTCCCTTCGTGCGATTGTTTTTCCCTATGTGAGTAGTGTCATCCATTTGAAAGTAACAATTTTCATTCCCTTTGTTACAACTATTGTTCCATTTATCGTGATTATCGATCCTTTTTCGGATAGCGATGTTCATTCAAAAGAAACAATTATTGTTCCTTCTGCGGTTTTTCCTTATTGTTGTTCCTCTCTCCCAAAAGTCACAATTCTTTTCTCATCAACAAGCATGTCATTATTACATTATCCACTCCTTTGGGTATGACCTTCACTAATTAATTTTCACCAGCATCACTTCTAATTATCATAGCAATGATTTGTCATTTTTTTGTGGATTATCTAGTATACCTTATTGAATTTTTTTGGATCAATTTCTCTAAATTATCTTAAATATTTTTCATAATCCTTAACCACCATAATTCATTTCTTTACCCTATATATATACATATACTTGAATGATAATTTTCCTTCATATCATAATAAGGAGTCTAAAGCACATTTTTACTTGGCATTCTTACACTTCTCATGCCGTCCCTCACTCTTAAGGAGTAGATGAGCCTCCCTTAATAGAGCCCCAAAAAATAAAAAACGATGGAAACAAAAAAATTGAATATAAGTAAAGAAATAAACTTCTCCCACAAAGGATAGGGGGTCTCATCCCGAGTCAACCTACCATGATAATAAGATAATAAAATAAGTGCCATTCCCATTATGGATACAACACCAGGGCAATGGCCTTTGGCATTTTTGTTTCGTCAAAGGAGAAGAGGTCTCGTCATGAGATGACTCATTCACTTAGATTACGATCTAGTGAGTGGCATTTTCATTATCTGGCTACCAAAACATGATAGTGGTATTTTTGGAAAAAGATAATTCAAACTATTTATTAAGGATATGGGCTCATCTATGGGTTAAAATGCAACCATGTCAAGGCTATGGATGTCTGCTCGCAGCAGTGGCTATGTCTGTGGTATGGAAGGTTACCTTAAATACGCTAAGTTGTTTTTGTGTGTTCCTAGACTTCCATTTTAACAAAGAGGCTATCATTTTGGTTATATTCAATAACAAGGGAAAGTAACAAAGTTATGACATGTGGAATATTTTTAAACATTTGAACAAATTTGAAATTACTCGGAATCTTTTTCCTTAAACATTTTTTGAACATAGGTATGTAAATTTGAATTTCCCACAAAAGAGTGATTATTTTTCATGATTACCATTAAAGTTCTTTTGAAGGTTATTAATTATTGTTCTCCCAGTGGTGTAGTAATTACCCCTCACTTGAACTACTTTCCATCATTACACTCGCACATATCGATGGTCAAGGTCGACCTCTTCATTTATGAGGGGATAGAATATTCTGCACATCTATCGATAGATAATAATGATTGCAATAAATGGGAAAACTCACATTTTAATATACATTTGTTGTTCTATGATATTTACCATTTATGGTAATATTTTCTCAAAATTTGGTCGAACTAAGTTGCAGCAGGAAACAATATCTGTCCTCATCTATTTACAGAAGACATGGGTGACCAAAGTGTAAGCCAAGAACCCACATTGGTGTAGGTAACCGACCAGGAAAGGGAAATTTTACATCGTCTGGGGTGGACAGAATATTTCAACAGATTGTAGGGATATGACACAAATATCATGCTAGCATTTTTCCATTACTTGCATAGAGGAGTCTCCGTGATCCGAGACATACAAATTTCGATCACTGAGGAAATTATAACGAAGGTTATAGGCTTCCCCAATGAAGGCATACAGTGGATCAGGAAGTATACATCACTCAAGGATGTTTTGGAATCCTTCGTAGAACCTGGAGAGTAACTCGATAAAAAAGGGAAGGGACTCAACCCCACCGCCCTCAGCGAGCCATGGAGGGAGATAGAAGGATTAATACAAAGGTATATCACATGTGATTGAGGTATGATGTGGTGAGGTCATGCCACCTCATATTGTTAGTAGCATTAAAACAAAGTTTAGTAATAAATTTGTCGTTCTTTTTAAATTCCATGGTGCATGAAGTTGTTGCAAGGAATCAGAAGGCTAAAGACCCTATCACTATAATAATTCACCATGGATTAGTAAATTTAATAGTAAATAGGGCCCTAAGACAAACTGAAATGACTTGGGGATATTTAATTGAGGCCGATAAGCCCCTACAAATCAAACAACCCGAAATCCACCAAGAAATTTCCTCACAGGGAATTAAGAGAACTCAATAAGAAGGACGTAGTGCCCAAATTGAAACTCCACTACACCAGCCTGAAATTGAAGCACACCCCATCTAGCAGGAAGAAACATCAAAGAAGAAGAGAAAAAGGACAATTTTTGTTCTTGAAACCTCTACTGTGAAAAGAAGAAGGGGTAAAAAGACAATTCAACCTGAAAACATTCAGGAAGTTACGCAGACAAAAAAAACCTCACATCAAGACACTCAAGAAAATGCACAGATAGAGCAACCATAACTTGAAATCCTTATAGAACAGTTCTTCAAAATCTATGAGGTAGATATGGCTCAAGTGTTAGGGAATTCAGAGACATCAATTATTGAATACATAGACAGATCTGGAGAACATCAAGCACCAACTTCTTCTTCAAACCATGTCTTGGATATTCCTGACATGGAGATGACATTCCCTGAAGATACATAATAGCCAGAACCTCACATTGAGGTAAACATTCCTTTAGAATAGATAGATCACCCAGAAGAAACAGGGGAGTAGTCACTAGTGTTGTTGGGTATTCTACCCTACGGACTAACAAGCTAGGGTTTTAAACTTGTACGCAGATCATGACCCTTAAGACGTAACTTTTAACCTTCTACCCGAAACCTCAACCCATTTTATCATGCACACATGGGAAGAATCAACTAACCTTTTTATCGATGGTTGGAGTAGATCCTCCGTTGAGTATTTATCCCCTTGCTGCTGCTGCTCCTTCCACAAAGCTTTCCTGCAATCAAGACAAAACTACACATGCATGCTATTGATCTACTAGGGGGTTAGAAATTAAACACAAATCAAATAACATAGATAAGAGTCATTTATTCGGGACGGGAAACGTATCTTTTTCATTAATCTCAATATGAATCAACTTACAATGATTTCCGAGACCGGCCACCATTCCTCGATCCTGATCCTGGGCTCTTCCTCTTCTTTGTCCTCCAACTGCTTTGCTTGAACTTCTCCTAAAGCTTGAGGCAAGGCTAAAGGGTTGGGACAAAATGGACTTGGCAATTTGGTAGAGTTTCTTTGCTATGATTTTTCCTCCTTTGAATAGTACCCCTACCCCTCCTTTTATAGGCTAGAAGGAGCTAGGGTTTTAGGCGAACTCTCGGCCATGCATGGCTGGGAGTTCCAGTTAACTAACAAAAAGCTCTTCGCCCCGACGGAAAATCTCCTGATTTTTTGCTTTGTTAGGTAAATGCGGGCTGTAGTGGGCTAGCCAGCGTTCACACGCGTGCTGCAAAAGGCCTGCTAGTGTCCCCACGCGCCCAGTGCTAGGTTAGGGCGCGGGTTACTTGATTTAGGAGGTTTTTAAAGAGTTTGTTCAGCATGGCTTTGGCAAGGAAAGGAAATGAGTAGGCTTGATTCCAGGTAAGCAGGGATAGTGAAATTTAGGGTTATAACAGATGCCCCCTAATGTGTGAGGTCAGAAGAGCATCTGACCTCACATTACCAATTCTTTACCAATCTGTACTGATATGTTGAATGAGTGAACCCAGGAATCAGGAATCGGGAGGCGTCGTCTGCAAAAAATATCAAATGTCTCACCGAGGTGGGCATACCCATGCTCGGGATAAATCAGAACCATGGCTACCAATCAAATACACTGTAGATCCATGTCAAATAACTATAAAGAGTATCCGCGAACAATACACAATGGAGCTACATCTCGAAATCAGAAAGATATACATAGGAAGTATCCATCTCTCAGAAGCTGTCTTGGCCTGATGGCTGCACTTCAGAGCTCGAGCAACAACTTCAAAATCTTCTAAACTCGGGTAGGAGTGTAATGTGAGTGTACGACTGCACTACCCAGAGGTCTTTGACGGCTCGTCGGTTGTGGACTTGATAATCTTGATGATCGGACTAAAGGCTTAAGTGATTTCGAACAAAGACTTGATTGGATGCTCAGGGTGGTCGGGTATGCGGACAAGAGACATGTTGCAGAGTGGCCGACTCAGGCTAAGTAACAAACTTCCCTTGGACAATAGCACGACAAGTGATAAGACTCAGGCAACATATTTGTTAATCATAAGTCTACAAAGTAGGAGGCAATGTAAACTCTCCATATGTTTGGAAGAGTAACCAAACAGTGGAGGACACAACTCTGTAACAAGAAAAGCTTCCTAAGGTCGTACTACCTCCTATAGTCTGATGAATCAAACGAACAGATGTGCTTTATCCAAGGGCGACTCATAATGCTGCCAATAAAGAAAATACTTTTCCCATCCTCTTTTTGGGGTATATTTAATTTTTTTGTTCTTTTTGTTGATTTGGAAAAAAGAATAAAGGAATATTACGTTACAAGGGAGGAACGAGGATTGAAAACATACAAGTTCAAGGCACAAGGACAAGACTGATGTTCTAGGAAATGATACTCGAAAAAATCCTCCAGTGGCCAAAGGTGTTAAAATGCAGACGCAAACTGTTACTAGGCTGATGGGTAAAAGATGCAAATGCGGTTGATAGAACACACAATGGTAACGTCCTTCGATGTAAGTTTAACGAGCCCAGAGAAGGGAAGCTCGGTGATTTTTCATGTTTAGAGAGTCTGAAAAAACATAAAAGGAAACTCCATTGAGGTACCTTTTTCGTCAATAGTCTACTTGGTTCGAAAAAGGGGTAAACTAGCACTGACTAGACGTCAATTCAAAACCATTTTAACGAGTGTGACAAAGACAAGATCACTCGGCTATTTTTTCAATTTTAAGGAGTCTGAAAAAAGCTTAACTATGGACTCCGTCAAGAATATTCTTCTGGACCGTTTTAACGAGTGTGAAAGAATAAGGTCACTCAACAATCTTTTCAATTTTAGGGAGTCTGAAAAGAGCTTAACTATGGACTCCCGGGGGGGTTTCTTTTTCGTAGATTTAGTCTCTCAAGCCCGAAAAAGGAATAAAATTATACCTGAGGATACTCTTCTAAAGAATCAGAATTCAATAGAGCGCTCCTTTGTTCATACAGTTGACCGTCCGAACCGAAAAAGGGGTAAACTACCGCCGGACAGACGTGACTTCAAATTTCAGTTTAACGAGCATGAAGAGTCACAAGATCGCTCGGCAATCTTTTCATGTTTTAGAGGGTCTGAAAATGGCTTAAAAGGAGACCCATTTAAGGAACGTTCTTCTGGACCAGTTTAACGAGTGTGAAGAAACAAGGTCACTCGGCAATCTTTTCATCTTTAAGGAGTCTGAAAAGGGCTTAAAGAAGACTCCATAATGGTTACTTTTCTCAGTTAATCCGGACGAGATCGAAAAACATAAATACATTTTCGCCAGATGTTTCTTTTGGGTCTCAAAGCGAGCTTGAAAAACAACAAAGGTAGCCCATGATCGACACTTTGTGGGTCGATGTCAGGTATCGCTTCGTAAGACCAGGCAAAAACGTCACGGAATTCTTGGAAAAGATCCGTGTAAATCTGAATTTCTTCGGGGGAGCAATCCGCTCCGACGAAGACATTCTCCATGACACCAGGGTTTCGGGGGATATTGATAGGTATAGTGGCAGCGATAGTCACCATATTTCCCTCATCATAAATTTTCTGTGTGGCTAAGAGGTTAATAGGACATAGCTGATCTCCCGTCATGGTGATAGGGAATTCTCCTGCCTCGATTCGGTGTAACTCTGGGAGGAAATATGATCTGTGATGAAGATCATCCCAAGGTTTTTCCGGACTAGTCACTACTTCAATTACTGCTTCGTTGGACGGCAATACTAAGTCTAATGAATCAGTGGTAGCAAGAGAAACCCGAGCCCAGAGAGGCTCAAGAAGTGGATCCAACTCTTATGCGGGAGTTGGATCAGGAGTAGTCGAAGTTTGCTGGACTAAAGAGTATGCTACTTCAGCGGTCGACAAGGGAGTGGACATGCCCGCTTTCCCTGTCGAATCCATCATGTTTGATGGGGAAGGAATAATCCACAGATCCTCAAAGTAAGTCGTGCAGAACGACAAAATATGGAAAATCTCAGCCTTGTGGTGAGTTGAGATAAACTTGACGTCGCCTTGAGGAGGTGGGTAATCGAAAGTACCCATCAAAGATGGGCACAAACCAACTCCTATGTTAACGACACCGGCTTGAGGATTATCTACCATGGGAACTGTGGATGCTCCCAAGGCTGGGTCAGGTCGAGAGAAGGACAACTAGTCAATAGTCACTATCCGGCCTTCATGTGGAAAAAGTAAGACTCGGAAAACTGTAGCGACCACCGCTTGCATTGCATAAGTCCAACTACGACCCAACAAGATATTGTAATCGATGGGGGCATCGACTACCTCTACTTCGACGCACACGGTCTTCCCTCCTAACTGCACAGGGAAAGAAGGGATGATGCCATGAGGTCGGAAAGAGTGACCATCGAACGCAGTGAGAAGAGTAGGTGACGGAGACAACTCAGGTTTACCAATGGCTTTCCAGCATGATAACGACATAACGCAAGTCGAAGCGCCCTCGTCTACCACCGTGCGAACGATATTTCGTGTAAAAGTTTCTGTGGGGTGAGCCACTACTATCTGAAATGCAACGTGGTAAGGCAGACGAGGTTTCAAGTCAGTCGTATCTAACATGATAGTTCCCAGGTTACAAGTCTCAGAAGAGCCCAAAGCAGTCAACAAGGCTTTTCTCTGAGCAGGGCAACTTTGGAGGACCTCCAAAGCGGACATAGCACAAGGGGTTTGTGACAAATCTTCCACCACAAAGTAGTTCTGGGCGGCCCTTGCGTTTGGATTATGAGAAGCTCATTTAAATGCACCTTTTGGGATGCGAGTCATTGTTTCACCCAATGTATTCTCGATCTGTAGAGGAAGAGATGGGATCTCGGCTTCTTTGCCCTTATCAGAGGTACTTGTTTTGCTATAGTCGTGAGCTCTAGTTGAAATTAAAGCGTCACTTTTCATCATATATACGTTCGCGGAAGATGATTTGTTTGGAGGAGGGCAGTTTTCTTGGCTGCCCCCTTCGCCACTTGCAGAGGCTTGAGTTAAATTATGCCCATGCTGAAAGGGGTTAGTCAGCACAGCTTGTTGTTGCTGTGTGACAAACTTCTAGGCCTCTGCAAGTCGAGGGCATAAATGGGTTGGGTGATCATCCGCACATATATTGCATGGATACCTCGCCCTTTTCTTTTCCATAGTTCCCTCGCCAGCATTATCATTTTGTTTCTTATCCACTTACTCTTCTTGCATTGTTTTTTCTTTCCTTCAGGCTGCTGGTTGGCCTTTGGGTTAGTCATTTGTATAGAATGTACTTTCGACATTTGAGCAGGAGGAACAACCAAAGCGGGAGTCTGGTTGGCCGCTGAGTGTTGTATAGATAACTGCTGCAATTGTTTAGTCAATTGGTCAGCGGGCTTGGTTTGTGCTGAACCAACTATACCGTCAGCATGCAGTCCGGCTCTCTGTCTGGTTTTGTCCAGAATTGATCTTGGTGCATCCGGCAGGATGGTGTACAATAGACCAGAATGAGAATAGATAAGCTCAAACTGTTGATCTCTCATGATGGCTTCTTCCTCAGAGAAGACCCCTGAAGTTGCGACGTCTTTGGATAACTGCGGAACTAAAGACTTAAGGAACCACTCTAGCAGGAATGCTGGTGGGACGGGTACCTTGATAAGACTCTTTTGGCGTCACCACTCTCGAATATGATCCAAGATATGGTCTGCTGACGTCTGTTCGAAATTGGCTAGCAGCTCTGTGCCGGCGTCATATCTCACAGGTAACTGGAAATGGTTAAGGAAAGCCATAGCCAGTTCGCCAAAAAAGGAATATCGTGAACGATCAAGCTCTATGTAGCATTTCACGGCACTCCCAATAAGAGTGCATTGAAACAATCGCAACTTGACGGAGTAATCTTTCAGTGAGTTAGATGAACACCATAAGTGGAAAGTGGTCACGTGATCACCTGGATCTTCATTAGGCTTGGCTTCAAACTTTGGGATGTCCGAAGGAAACTTCGTCGGCATAGGAGGCCAACGCGGATCGTGATAGATAGGATCATTCAACAACCGTGTTAAATCCAGCAAGTGTAATGTTTCCAAGAAAGGCAGTTTAGGTTGTTGCTGATAGCTAGGATAAAAGGGTCCTGGGGTTTGACTGGCACCAGGTTTCCAGGAAAAGTTGGGTTGCTGGCCAGGGTTTTGGTAGAAACCGTTGCCTTGACCAGCGTAAGGGTTTTTCATTTGAGGAGACATCATTTGCTGATTCCCCGTGAAGGACATAGGATGTTGGGCGTTCATCGCATTTGAGGGACTTTGTGAAGGATTCCCCCATGCCGGTCCTGTGGGGAGAGGCATAGAGGCCTGTTCGGGGTTCCAATGGTTGTGGAAAGAATTTCCCCAAAACGACATTCCAGATGAAGGAATGGATCCTTGTCCTGAATTCCAAGGTCCTGGTATATGTGCCCCCAACGCAGGAATAGTACCCTATGCCAGTGTAGACTGTCCAAAAATGGGTGTGCCCCCTGATGGGAAAGCAGCGGATGTGAGGGTGTTATTACTCAACGTCTCGTTCCAAACAAACGATGACGAACCTACCGACAGAGTTTGCGCAGGCATTCCTTGACTCCCGGCTCCAAAAGGACTTGTGTATGTAGGCTGCCTGGCGGAATGCTAATGCGGACCACCGAGCGAAGGGGACGAAGGAGGGATGTGACCTCCAGCGTAAGGAAACGCGTTGAAAGGGACATGAGTGCCCCCGGGTTGACCTTGCAGAGAAGCGTTTGAGCTTCCTGCCCCCAGACCCAAAGTCTGTGAAATGGAAGAAGTGAGTGCAGGGAAAGTACCTGAACTAGGCATACCGTATGAAAACGGAGCACCTGTCGCACTAGGTGTGTAAGGTTGCGTGGCCGCCGCAATAGATGAGGACGGTCCACTGTGCGACGTAGTTGCGGCCGAGACCATGGTAGCCCGAACTATCGACAAAGGAAAGTTAGGAGAGGCTTCTCCCATGGTAGTAACAGTGATGGGAATGGAAGAAGTCCCAGAGGAAGTGATTTGTTCCATAACTGGGTTAGGCGCTGATAGGCTTTCGTAAAATTGAATTGGCACAATAATGTCCGGCCCAAAATCAGCGTTTGAGGTTTCAACCGATCCAAGATTGGCGGTGGATCCCTCTGGGAGTTGTTCGGGCTCAAAAGCCCCAGTTGCTTCAAAGGACTCTTGATGGTCCAGCTTCCGCCTCAAAGGTGGCGGGGGTGGCTCCAGTATAACCGGCGGCAGGCCCAGAAGCCTTCATGACCGGCGGAGCTCTGAATCCTCCACTGTGTGAGAAGATTCACGACACGCTAAGGTATTCTACACGAACAAACAGTAACACACACTACAAGAAATCCCCTAAAAGATAAATCAAGCAAGCACTATATTAGTAGGAAGTAACAGTTACAACAACCAACACTAGAGTACCTTACCGGTGCAAGTGCAACTCGAATACGGAAGCACCCTCCGGGTCTACTCTGTAAAGCATTGGTCCGATGTCCATCCTAGGTACCGCGGTATACCCCCACAGTCACTTGTGTATGTTCCTAGAAAGATTGGCAACTAGTTTGCCAGCACGTGAACAGCTATCAGGCGGGTACAGTCAGCAGTCGGGTAGACCACAATGAGCAGGGTATCAAGCCCGAAACCTGTCAAGGGTATCGAGAGCAAGTGTTCCGAAAGACGACTGAGGACCTCGAATGGATTTGAGACCCACGAAGCTCCGTGGAAAATGCTAACGACGGAATCCCTTAACAAATCCTCTATATGTGTTCTCCACAACGCTCGGTCCAACTTTGGAGGGGTTATCTCCGCTACCTTTCCTTACGCGACCTCGTGTTTAGCCCCTGTGTTAGAGGGGGGTCCTGAATATCTTTCCGTAACTGGACTTCTACACTCCCTAATTGACAGACTCCAATGTTTAGTTTGGGTGGCCTTGGAGAATTTACTCTCCAACCTATTCCAAGGCCCTATTCCTGAGCTAGTGAATGCACCCTACAAACAGAAAAGTCTACTTGTTTTTATTTAGCATTGCTTTTAATGGGCTTTGTTAAGTCTCAAGGTGTGGAAGTGAAACTGATGGTGTGTAAAAGGACTCAAAGCAAAAAATGAACAAAAATGCTTGGAAATAAAAACTTTTGATAAAATGAAAAACCAACAACTTTTCAACAAGAAAGAGTTCTTTTTCTGAAATTACTAAGATTTTATGCAGTAAATATGAAGGATTTTCACTCAGATCTGCGAGCTACTTATACTAGACATGCACTGCAAAAACTTAAAGCAACAAGACTTCTTTCCAAGCTACCGATGCAACAACATAATCTTCAATCCAAGAAGAAGATGAAACAAGAAATTGTTTTTTATTTCGTTGTAAAATCACACAACAAGGAAAAATGCTGACAAGATCAAAACCAAGAGAAATAAAAAGAAAACTCTAGCTTAAAGCGCAGATCGCAAACAGAATCAAAGCACAAAAATGCAAGAAAAGCAATCAAGACAGCTCCAATTCTAACACTTGCCTAAAAACCATAAAACAAATATTTTTTCTCTTTTGTCTTTTCTATCAAAAAATCTAATAAC